>SNQJ01S0126088.1:0-26383 GCA_010110895.2 Picea sitchensis
TTCAACCCTACAAACAATTATCACTTAAACAACAAGGAAAGAATAAGTTAGCCCCGAAATATTACAGACCATATCAAATTAATAGAAAAATCAGTTCCGTCGCGTATGGATTGGACTTACCAGATAACAGTCGTATCCACAACATTTTTCATGTATCATGTCTAAAAAAAGTTGTTGGCCAATGCAAAAAGGTGCAAACTTTTCTTCCCATGTTGGACGAAGAAGGCAGAATAATTTTAGAACCAGAAGCCATTATTGCCTCTAGAGAAAAGAAGTTACGATCTCGCATAATCAAATAATATCTCATCAAATGGAAAAACCTTCTAGCAGAAGATGCAGCATGGGAGTCCGAACATTTTCGTCAATTACACCCGTCGTTACCAATGCTTTGAGGACAAAGCATTCTTAAAGAGGAAGGCAATGTTATGAACATAAATACATATAAATAAATGTTCATAACATAATAATTAATTAGTAAATAGTTAGTAATAGTAATTAGTAATAATGAAAGGACATGTTCTCCAAAAGACATGTCTAGTGGTGAAAGGGCACCCCCGTGTTGGTATATAATCAAGCCCTCATTCTCAAATGTAAATCATCATTTTTATCATATCTTTTATGAATTATTTATATTTTATACGTTATTATACAATTGCATTCATGGTTATCTATTACAGTTTTCAACATGGTATCAGAGCAAGAGCTCTAAGGTTCATCAGATAAGATATTTGGCACTTGATTTGCAGTGAGTGAAAATGGGTATTTCCTGGAAGAAGGGAAGAGGAAGTCACTTGGTGAGATACCAATGTGAGGATCTTTGGTGAGATGCCAATATCGAGAGACTCTTGGTGAGATGTCAAGATAAATGGATCTTTGGTGAGATTCCAAGATTAGGATCTTTGGTGAGATGCCAATATCAAGGCTTGGATCAAGAAGGAATTTTATTCAAGGAGGTATCAGATAGGTGAAGAAGGAGTTTCATTTAGAAATCATGTAGGTCAAGAAAGAGAGAGAGCATATGTAGCCTTAGGTTGGATTTAGAGGGATTTTGGAGCTGAGTTCTAGAGGGAGTCTGGAGTTTGGATCGAGTGGGTGGTTGGAGCTTGAGTCAGACACTAGTGAGGCTTCATATAAAGGACACTAGATGGATAGGTATTCAAATTAGGGATCAACAAAGGCAGTTGGAGATGCTTAGAGTTCAGAGGGAGCAAAATCTTTCAGTGTAGTGGGAGCGACTACAAAAATAGAGGACACGATGGGGTTAGAGATAGATCTAGGTGGAGGTTCCAGAAGTACCTCCCTCTCTAAGATGGAGTGTTAGATTTTGGTATCTCGGTGGTACTTCTGCATCTATTGTGGTCAGGAAGGATTCTGAGAAAATAACTCTCTCTAGTGACTTTATGAATTGATTTTATAAAGTGACTTTATAAAGTGATTTTATAAAGTCAAGTTGAGCCTTTTAATATTTAATG
Source organism: Picea sitchensis (assembly GCA_010110895.2). Lineage (NCBI taxonomy): Eukaryota > Viridiplantae > Streptophyta > Pinopsida > Pinales > Pinaceae > Picea > Picea sitchensis. Next base: position 1,473 of record SNQJ01S0126088.1, read on the forward strand.
GGTAAAAGTGACTTTATGAAAAGTGAGTCACTTAAGTGATTTAAGTGAACTCAACGAATGGTTAAGTTGTGGCCGTTCATCTCAAGGGAAGGTGAAGAGTCACTCAAGGGTGACCAAGGGTTAGAGGATTTACTCATTAATGAGTAATAAAAGGAACACTAGAGGAGATATGGGGCACACCTTTTGGGAGGAGAGGTTGAGAGGAATGTGAAGAGTCACTCACATTCCAAGAGAATTCCAAGAGAGTTTTGACCCGAAGGAGAAAGGATAAGGACAACAAGAGAAGGGGCACAATTTCCTAGAGGGAGAGAGGGCATGCACCCCAAGACAAGTACACCATTGAATTTTGGTTCCTACAACTAAGAAAGGAGCAGTACCATACAGATTTGAAGAGGATCGTATAGTTGTGAATGCACAAAAATTGAGGTCGCAGATGACACATATTTCTAGGCGCTGAGGTTGTTGAGTTTTGGCCCATAAGAGTGTTGTTACTGTGTACAAATACTAAAGAATTTATGTTGATGTTGAAGACCATAAAATAAAGACTATACTATTGATTATTGGAACAATTTTTGAGGTAGATTTATGTTGTTGATAATGTGGTTTTTTAGCACATAAATATCTATGTTTGTGGGCACACTTTGTAAGTTCAACACTGTAATTAGTGTTCTAGAAGAATGTTGTTGTAAACTCAAAATTTATCTTGTGAAGCTCAATAAAGAAGACTCTCTTGGACTGGTTTTCCCATGTTGGGTTTTACCAGGGGCATCACCCATAAATTCAATGTGTCAAATATGGCGAATGTGGTTTTGTTTATTTATATTTCTGCTGCTATATTTTCAGATTTCTTAGTCTCTTGTATTTCTGCTCATAGTTACAGTAAATTCATGTGGTTTCATTGCTTTATTGGTGAATACCTCTAGGAGGTTGAAATATTATGTTGGCTAAGTGTTTGAGATCAGTTTTCAACAATGATATCCTATCCTCAAGTCAATCTTGGAGAATATCTTTTCTCCTTTAAGTTGATAAAAAATATCATCAATTCATGGAAAATAATACTTATTCTTGACTGTAACCTTGTTCAATTGTTTGAAGTCAATACACAACCTCAACATTCCATATTTATTCTTGACAAAAAGAAATGGGGCACCCCAAGGAGAAACACTTGGGCGTATGTACCCTTTCTTTAACAACTCTTTTAGTTGTATTTGCAAATATTTTATCTATGACGTGCTCATTCTGTAGGGAGTCTTAGATATCAAGGAAGGTCCAGGAACTAAGTCAACTGAGAAATCTATATCCCTCTTTGGTGGAAATCATAGAAACTCCTCAAACACGTCTTCATACTCTTTCAAGAATAGATAATATTCAAGACTTGGCTCATTATCCTTCATTGGATCTTTCATATGTGATGCATACATTTAGCACCCTTTTCTAAAAATTGTTTTTAGCTACAATGAAAGAATTTCTCAGACGGATATATGCCTTGGAATACCTTGCATTGTCCTTGAATTCCCTTCTTCATCCAGACATGTGAAAACCTTGTTCTAACAATCTAAAACAACATGATGTTTTTCTAGCCAATCCATACCAATCAAGTAGTCATAAGACCCAAGCAGTATGTTGTTCAAATATGCATTAGTGTTAGTTTCATTCATATTTATAGGGAATTCTTTAAGAAGCTCATTAATTCTTCTTTTGGTTCCAGTAGCTAGCTAAACTAACCAAGACTTTTCATACTTACTTTTCTTCAATTTAATTATTTCAATTAGCTTTGGATCTATATAGCTATGACTATCTCCAGAATCAATTAAAATAGCTATGGGAAGATTATCAATTTTACCTTTCACTTCAATCACTTGGAATCGGTAGTCTGCTTTTCTATTGTCCAAGGCTGCATAGATCTTGGAATGATTTTTCCCATGTCCTATAATGTCTCCTACTTATTGATGCTATGCAAATTTTTCATATTATATCCTCAGTGAGAACAATATTTATACATGTGATGTCCTTCACATCCCCAACACTTTATGGGCTACTTCCTTAACCTCTTTCCCAAGGAATCTATCATTTTATGATCACCTTGAGATGGCTACCCTTGTTGATGTGATTGAGATATATTCCTCATGAAAGGTGGCTTATATCCTTTCTTACTTTAATCCATATTTCCTTTCTTCTTTTTATCCCAGGCCTTTTGGAAAGTTGGCTTTCCTCTATTCTTCTCATATAAATACTTGAAATTTCATATGGATTCTTCTAAACTCTTGGGCTCATCGGATTGAATTTTATCCTTGTAAAAGGATGGAGGTCCACTCAGGAACCTCTGAATTTTTACCTTCTCATCCCTGATGAAGCTCACATACCTGAGAAGTTCCAAGAACTTTCTCTCATATTCATCCATGGTCATGTTCCCAAGTTTGAGTTCAAAGAACTCCATTATCTTCTTGTCGTAATATTGTTATGACAAGTACTTCTGCTGAAATTATTTCTTGAACTGCTTCCAAGAAATTCTCTTCTCATCAAGGTTCGTAACCTCCTTCAGCCGATCCCACCACATAGATGTCTTCCCTTAAAGGTGGTAGGATACAATGATGGCTTTTGCATTTGATGAGTAGTTATGCAATTGGAAATATTTCCTCATTCCCAACAAACATGATTCTTTATATTCACCTTTCTTGTTTTCTCCATCAAATGATGGTGGCCTGATTTTCCTCAATCCCCCTTGAAAGCTATATGACCCATGTCACCTTCTATGGTGCCTGAAAAGAGATATACTTGGTTTTCTTGATGACCTTGAAATTGCATATGTTTTTCTAGTCGCGTGTCCTGGGGAATGATGCTGTTGATGCCTACTAATACTCCTTGATCGTATAAATCCTCCATGATCATCCCTCCTATCATGAAACCTAGACACTTCCACTTTCTTGGCACTAACTTCTTTCCTTTTGCCTGAATCCTTGTTAACTTGCTTCTGTAGCATATTTAAGATTTGAAGTATCTCTTCTTGAGCCTTCACATCCTCTCATTATCGTCCCTATAGATTTTCACTTCTTTAGGATTCTCAAAGTTACAGGCTCTTGCATGTCTCTTCTTCCATTAAACTCAGTATCAACATTACCCATGCTAACATGAAAACCTCTAAATTCTTCTTCATGGTTGTAAGACCCTTTAGCATCCTCCATATCTCTAGTTATCATGTAGAAACTAAAGTCTTCTCTTTTGTATTTCTAATTCTGCAAGAATGTGCATGCAACACTTATTGTTAGAATTAAGCACATTGAAAAATATTTATTAACTAGATTACATATCATTATTCATTTTAAACTTTGAATAATATTAATGCACTACTCCTAAGTACGATTCCTTAAATTCATTCCTCTCTGAGAAACCTTTCCAATGGTTTTTCTCATTCCTTAATCTGAGTTCTGAGCAAAAAGTTAGAACATCCACATGCTGCGATTTCCACTCATTTACTACCATGGAAATATATTTTATCCCTTTCTGAGAAAATATAATGCCCAATTTAAAATTTTGGGTTGACAAATGTTTTCTACTCCTCAAGAACTCTCCGACGACTATTTGTTTTCTCAAATACGAGCTCCGAGCTGAAAGTTATAGTTTGGAGAAGTTTTGATTGTTTTACTCAATTCATCCATGTATTCTACATGTGCCTTCTTTCACTCCCAACACATTTTCAGGTACCCATAACCAAATATGATTTCATCGCTGGCTTCTATGGGTCATAATATTTCCATCGACTGCTCCTATTCCCCAAACCATCCGATTTAACCGTTAACCATCGACAATATTCGTTGTCGAATGAAAACTACTCACTAATTCAGTAGACGCCTAACCATCAAACCATCAATGATTGGTGATCTCCGTCGACTATCGAAAAAACTTCCCCAAATCAGCTGACCTAACCATCAGCCATCGACCACTTATGTTGGACGATGTGGCATATCACATGGATGTTGATGTGGCATGACATGTGGATGATGACATCATGATCCTCTTTCCTCCATCAACCATTGACTGATTCTCTTAAACTACTGAAACTCCTTGCCGAGTCGGTCGATGCCTGACCATCAACACATCGACCATCGACGACGTTTGTTGCTTGTTTCGAAACACTTCACCAAATTGGTCGATGCCCTACCACTAGCCTATTGGCCATCGAGGGTTGAAAATGATTCACGAAATGTTTTCAACATCGGTCATCGACCATCGACAAGTTTTTTTGGAAAACCTCAACACTTAGAAATTTTGGCCAAAATCTATCGATTCCCGCCCATCGACCATCGGGGATCGAAGATTCCTTCTGGTTGAACCCACTCTTTTTCCAACTCATTGATTCGACCATTGGCCATCGGTGAGGTCTACTGACAAACTTAAAACTCCCCGCAAATCTCGTTGATTTGACCATCAACCATCGGTGAATTCAATTGGAGAACTTCAACACTTAGTAAATTTCGAGCATAATCTAGGTGAATATGGACTGTCGATATCCTTTAACTCCTAATCGTTGAAGTGAATTTTATCCATCAATATAGAAACCTTGCCAAACTTTGAAATCCTTAGGAATTTTTAAATTTATTAAAATGAATCTGGGTCGTCGATCGCAAGATCAAAAGTGATCTTTGTTGTCGATTCTTTAAACTTTCCCAACTCCATCGGCCTATATTAAAACAAAACATTAGACCTTGCAGGTCGAATTTAACTCTGTTATCTGGCCATTCAACCCCATTAAAATGTCTAAGAAAATTTTGGGAAAGTCTCAATTTCTCCCACGAAATTGGGGATCTTCACTATGGTTTTCCACCATTTTTCTCAATTCGCTCAGACCAAAGTCTGTAACTAGAAATTTATCCAAATTCTCACTGGTACTTGGCCCATACGGGTCCATTGTTGAAACAATATCTTTTATACCACTTTGTAACGTACCCAACCCCCAGCTGGGTCATGTCACTACTAAAACGACCCATTAAAAAATTATGTTACTAAATCTATACGAGGAAATAATACTCAACATGACATTCATTCACATGTAACTGACTATGCTTCCCAAAAACATAAATATAACTGTTTAATTGTGCATAGAACAACTAAACAACATACAACATCATTCAACCACATAAAAAAGGATTTAAATGCATCATTCTTCTCACAACAAGCAATAATAACCAAATATAACTCAGAGTAAATTGTACAACAATTGCATCAACAATTAACATGAATAAACACAACACATAAGAACACTTCTCTTAATGAAATGTGCAACCCATTGCAGAGGACGAGCATTCCTCCCAACCATAGCCTTGCTGCTCCATTTCTCAACAACAAGACACCCTGAGCTAGGGCTATGAATCCACAAGAGACAGTGGTCCCTAAGGCTAGCTAATGTATCCCTCTCAACAATCAAGCTCACAACTAATCCTAGTCCACCAACACTCTTCCCCTCAACCTGCACAACCTAAGGGATGGAATTCTCCTTCACTACTCACAGTCCCTCAGGCCTTTCTGTTGAAATACTAAGAGGGGGAGTGAATCAATATGAGCACTTTATTTCCACTTTTAACCAAAATGTGTATTCTTTAACTTTATGATCAATATTTAACAATTTAACATTAACATTTAATGTATCATAAACAGTATAAATTAACCATGAACAATAAGAAACCATAAATACAAAGTACACCAAAGGTTTACGTGGAAACCCAATGCGGGAAAAACCACATAATGTTTTTCTTATATGTTAGAAGAAATACATTCATAAGAAGCACCAACTTCCTTATTTTCCAGCTAAAACCCCCTAGTTTTTAAGGCTCCAACCTAAAGGAATCTCCAACTCCTTGATTCTTCATAACCAACCCAAAGGAGGCTACAACCCCCTTTCCTTTCCCTGTCCAACCAACCAGAAATTTAATTGTAGACTACTTGTCACTACCACTAAATCATCAACCTATTAATTATATGTCATTGTTACTGCCACAACCTGTCACTTCTACTATACTTCATCAACTCAAACCCTTATGCCTCAAACCCTCATACCAATATCCACAAGAATGTTTTCCAAATCAAATACTCATGAACTACTACGACATTTTTGTGTTGGACTACTACAGAATATAGACCCTAACATACATAGTAAAACATGCCGCTTAAACTGTAGCTGACCTGATGGATTAGATTTTTTGTACTTTAGTTTCCTCAACAGATCCACGCCTTGCACTTTATAAACTCGCAGATTTCTACTCTTTGTCCCATTGTGGCTCGTGGATGTCCACACCTTGCTATCTCTACAACTCGTGGATTTATGTGATTCTCTATGCATCCATGTTTTCCTTCACTAATGTAACACACCTGATCCCTAAGTACCCCTTTTAGGGATGGGACATCAAAATTTCATTTTTCTCCATCATCTCAAATACCATTTCCGATATTTGCATCCTCTTCTTCTCATCGAGAGCCTTCCAACAACTGCTACCATGCTCAAATCCGAGCTTTGGATTGCAAGTTATGGCCCTTCAAGGTTCTTTAAGCCTTCATAAGCTAGAGTCCCTTACAACCACGTGGCACCCGATCACCCAACACTACACCTCATCATAGTATACAAAATGCATCCAACCCGGAGTTAACACTTGTCTAACTCCTATAGGTCTACTGGATTAAATAAATAATATTAATTAAGGCTTAAGTCTTAGGAATTCGGCTAACTTCCTCATCATGTGCTCATGAACCCAAATCTCCCAAAGTTTTGAAGTTCTGAAGAGGGTCCCCTTTCATTTCATTTATTATATTTAAATTATTTGACAACCTGCAAGAGCAGGAACAGACCTTTGATCCATTTTGACTCATCAAATCACACCACTCCAAACCTCCAGAGTTTCAAATTCCTAGAATCCCGAAGGGTCCACACTTACACATGGTGACACATTATACGTAGAGGTAGGGACAGGTGGATCCGAGCCTTCAATCAAATTAACCCTAGTGTCTCTACATCCCAAATTCCCTGAAGTTTTGAAGTCTTGGAGTCCTGCCATGTGGCTCTAGCCTTCAACCCCATTGGAGCATGCATCCTATCCTCCTAAACCTCCCGGAGTCCCAAAATCCTGAACTCCTGGGATCCCATTAGCCATTAAGTCAAACAAACATGCACCAAGGAATGAAACATGATAGAGAATAGATATGACACGTGGACCTACCAATGGGAGACATGCGTCATGTACCAATTGGAATATAAGGTCTGTAAAAAGTGTGAATAAAGGTGACACATGGCATGTCGCACTTGGTTCCACGTTACCCTATGTGATATCAGTGTGCCATGTCATTCTGGGATGACAACCTCTAGAAGTATTCTAGCCTCTCCTACCTGCGAGATCACCCAAGGCTCCAAAGCTCAAACTTCCACCAGAGACCTCCCAACACCCATTCTATCCTACGGTCAAGATGTGTCCATGTAGACCCGTAGATCTACGGCCTCCGTTGCTTCACAACTTTGGCATGCAGGGTTTCCACTATTTAATCTCCTCTTTACTCTGAGAGTCGTCAACGTCAGGCTGACCATAGTATAGATCCAATGGTCACAAGAGATCCTGATGCATCCTCAAATTGACGGTCCTCGTTGCTTCGTGGCTTTGGCGTTCGTGGGTTTCACACGCTTATCACTCTCGTTATTCCATAGTAGGAATTCGTCGAAGTTATATATGAAAATCCTTCCACTAATTGATTGGATGGTTGGGAGGGGTTATCAACAAACTCCCCAGATCAACGATTCACAAATCTATCTCAAAGGTTCCTAGGTTCCAGTGTTCGACCACTCCTTGAGGGACACCTGTCAACCCGAAACACGTTGGCAAGATGTGTGGCATCTATCTTAGGTTACCTACACATCCTTATTATTTTAGAATGCCACCACACATGGAATCACCACTGCTCAATGCGTGGACCCCCACGTACTGTCTACGTAATGCACACATCCCCATGATCATGCAGTCAAGAGGGGTACTTAGATCGATGGCCCACGTTACTTCGCAGCTTCGACATTCAATATTTTTGGTGTTATGATATCTCTATTCTCCCAAAGTGGTCAACGCCATACTGACCACAACGTAGATCCAATGGTTAGATAAGATCCTAGGTATCTTTGAATCTACGACTCATGTTACTTTGCAACCGATAAGTGGGTTAGGGTTTAGCGATGGGACAGATCCCACAGTTACGGTTAAGGGAACCGCCAAATGTCATTCAACCATGTTGGTAACCGTAACAAAAGGTTACCTTCAGTTAGTTTTGAAGGTTGTAAAATCACAACATCCCAGAGCTCCGAACTCCCGAAGTTCCAAAGTCATAAGTTTCTTAGCTCCTTTCAGACCTACTGAAGGGTTCCAAGTTCTTGTTCATATGGATCCTCTAACTAGTCTTTGGGATGTACACTCGAATCTTAGCCGTGATTTGGTTAAGGCCCACGGGCATAAGTCCGTGGTCCCTTGGACAACTGGTTTGAAGGAAGTGCCTTCCATTCACAGAACTTAAGTTCTAAAACAGGGAAAGGAATTTCTCGACCCATGTAGGAGTTGAAAACTTAGTCCTAAATTATTTTGAAAACCCACGTCTCATAGCTCTCCAACTACTAAAATAAGGCAAACATAAACCATTCGATTGCGAGGGTTCACAAAAAAACAATAAGCATGTATTCATTAATAATACAATGCCACTTTTAGTCATAGACACATCATTTCAATTCTAATGCACATGATATGAATTACTTATCTAATTACAGTCGATCACCAACCAACTAACTGTGGGTGTTCTCCTTTTCACCCAACCGTAGGCTTAGAGCCATTCATCCTTAGCGCTCTAGCCACCCTTGTGTCGATCCATGATATCACTAGGGAACTTTTGTAGTTTCTTAGAGATTCTTTCTCTATCATGACCTCTGCAAGGTTTATTAGATGCTCCCTCAATATCAAGCTCGTGACCTCCTTCTCAGGTCAGGTTTTCTGGGTCCTCTACAATAACGAGAGAAACTTCTTATTTTCCTTTATTCCTCTTAGCATATCTAGGTTGCACGCCCCCTATGTGCATGATCTTCATCCCGTATGGAGAGCCTCACCTACACTCCCTTCAAAATCGTCTCCTTCTTCTCTTGCATGCCCTCTCCTTTTTCCCCGAGAAGGTTTTGGACCTGTCATGTTCCTTATGTTAGAAGAAACTCGGGTTAGCCTGGGCCCGCAGGACTCTGTGGTACTTCGCAATGGCAGTCTTCTATTTCCTCAGCTAGACCCTCCATGCTTCCATTCATGGGGGTGGTTGATTGTTCAACCACCAGTCCTTCTTTCATTAACTGATTTTTCCTTGGAATGTGGATGAGGCTTATTATTTCAACAAAGAGAAATTGGGTCATTTTTACATAATGAATCCTTTCTACAGTTTCCTCACTCTTTCCTCTAGTGATATCATGTCCAGTACTTCAAGACTTCACCCCCACAGTTAGTTATTGGCAATCTAAACAATAATGCATTTACATTGTTCCCATGCCATAGCATGTTAATCATAATTAATGATTAATTTCAAGTTGGGGGAAACAAGGGTATTACAATCCCCTCCCCCTAAAAGGAACACCGTCCTCGATGTTCTTTCTCAGTAACACTTGTCATGCCTTTGTCATTCAGTTGATTCAGAAATTTTGATCCTCTTTCCTGGTCAGGTCCTTTTCAGACTCTTTTCCTTCATCACGTGCCTTCAATAATCTTGGACAACAAGCATATTAATCACAATTTCAAATGAAAACATCTTACTGTTGTGCAAAATCCAAGAGGAAATATTTCAAAATCTAGTGAAATACTTATCTATGCAGTTCGTGGATTTGCATCCACATGACCGTCTTGTTATCTTGGCTCACTGTTTTTTCTGGACATACCCATTGTGTGCATGATCCCAATTTGTAGGTATGAGAATTATCAAAGTCCCTTCTTCCTTGCGGTCACTCACCCTTCAGGCCTAGGCTTAGGCATCCCATTCTCTGCTATACAGTCCCTCAGGTGATCCATATTTCCTTTCCAAGGATTTGTCTCACAAGAAAAGTTCTAAAGACTTCATTGAGCCTTACAGTTGAGGCGTCCCTCATAATTGCTCTGTCTAGGCATCCCTTCGGCTTGTGTTGCCACAACACAACATATTCTAGGGAGATCATGGCTTACCACAGGGTTTCCTGGTCTCAATAATAGCCTTTTTTTCATGCTTTCCATCTTGAAATCCTTCACCTGTCCTCTCGAGACATATATTTTTTGTCTCATCTGTATCACGGGTATAAATAAATTATGATATATTATCATCAATTTCAAATTCATAATTTTCTTGCAATCTGTCACCCAAAGATTTCCAAATTCCACATTTATTTTCAAATCTGTTCTGCATAGGAACCATATTCACAAGTATGGGAATTTCCTCCCCATAGTAGTTTAGCTCAACATGCAATTGGTCTTCCTTATGGGCTTACAACACTGCCATATCCAAGACCCTTTTCTTCCTTCAATTTCAACATTCCTCAGCCAAACAAATTGTTAGTTTTCTTGCACATTATATTTTCAAAACTATGCATACTAACAGTCCAAGTCATTTTCATCTATTCAAGGGTAAAAGGAAAAAATATATATTATTATTTACATATGCATCCTTTCAACACACTAATTTTCACAATGAAATTTTAATTGTGAAACGACTTTAATCCATGTGTCACTATTCATGGCTACATTCATACCCAATGCATCCTTATGTTGGGTTCAATTTTTTCTTTCTTATGACAAGAACCTCACCATGGTGTGTTGGAGCTCAATCAACCTCTCCACCATAGTTTTAATCATTCTCATTCTCTCTTACAATATGACTATGCTACCTTCTACAGGCTGGTCACGATCCCAAATCAATACATAGGAAACTAAAAGTTTCTCTTGAATGCACGCAAGCATTCTTCCTTCATTAGTAACCAGGGTGTCAACACTCAGGGCCACCCAAAATTCTCTTTTCTTTAACACCTCTACAATTCACGTAGAGTATTGGAAGGTCCTCCTTCCTTAATGGGCAATCTATTGTCTTCCCTCCTATGAAAACATGCATTTCCCCAATGCATCTCATGTAAAGGGTTAACTATGGGCACCCTTATCCCCAATATCCCTAGATTGGTCACTGTACCCATGGTATTCCTCACTCATGCATTTTCTTGCAAGGGTTATAACTCATCCTTGACTTGCATAAACTTCCTCTTTGTATTATTCAGATTCTTCTCTCCTGAATCTTAACCTTCTTGGGTAGTAATGGCATACAATAGCCACTCAAAATTATTCACATATCAGTAAGATAATGAGATATTTTCAGAAGGGATTCTTACCAAATTCCTTCATACCTTATGCCACATATGTATGAACATTTTTATATATTCTATGGCTGCTAGCACCCTCTATAATATCACCTCATTAATGGTGCTTTATGGGGACTTTTAAAGTCCTTTCAACAATCCTTTAAAAACAACCTTCTCATAGTCGTCCTCTACTTGAGGTTGTCCATCATTGGCAACTGTATTTCTCAACAACTCCAATTTCTTTCGAAACGTGACACATATCACAAATATATTAGTCGTCATGTAGATACAAATGTTTGTATCATAACCTTCAAATCAATAAAACATTTTCAGATATGTCCTAGCATATTTTTATGTGCTTCATCACACTATCCTTAATGTTTCCATGAGTGAAACACAAACAATTTTCAATTGTTTTTACAGTCTTACAAACATCATCACTATGATGTCAAAACATTTACTTTTATTAGTAAATCAATCTCTTGTACTAGATAAATACAAAATCAACAAGGGAGGGGTCAATGACCTCTTCCCTCGTCCAAATCCTTCTACACAACCCTGGACTTCCAGTCCAATTGAGTTACTCCAAGGCCTCACCAACTTTACTTAATATGGCTCAACCAAGCCTAATCATTCAAACTTACTTATCTATCTATTTCCCTTTTTCCATCTATACTTGTTTACACAACTGTTCTTTTAAGCTTACAACTCTGTTAAACAATTCAAAGTTTTCAAGGAGAGAATAGTATTCCCTCTTTTCCTCCTTCTTTGCTTATGCCATCTATTCCTTGTTGGGATATTCCTACTCCTTTCCTTGAGCATCCTTGGTTAGGCTCACCCTAACCTATTGGATACATCAACGTGCTCCAGTAACATACCTTTTTGTTCATAATTAATCATGAATCTATGAATTTTTCACATTACCATTCATTTATCAGAATGGTCAACCTTCATTTGTTAGTCTTCCACCCATGCATTTTTTTTTAGAATGTAATCCAGGATTCTTATATAAATAGGCTTATATCTCACTGCTTAATTCTCAACAGTCATTAAGGTTGTGATTTTGTTTTCCTGACAGAGACTTTACACATTTCCTCCAAAAGTAAATCCTTCAACATGTAACTTCCTTATTGCATATCCTTCATTATCCATGATGGCCTCTATTATCACTCTGTAAATCTGTTCGGCTGATAAACAGACAATGAAGGAAAATTTTTCAACCAACTTTGAGACCTGAAACTAGCCTTTCAGATATGGAGAGGGCTCTCTTGGAAATGGCGAGGTCTCCGCGCAACATATGACTTTGAAAACAACAGCTATATTTAACACCTATGATAAAAATGGTTTCTAGTTATATTGGCATAGGAAAGTAAGACTTGGGCTATGGGGTTGATTTGAGGAAGAGACGAGACAAATGTATCAGTGACTAGACTCGAGAGGATAAGGCTAGGCGAGCAACAACCTTTAGTGTAAAACCGTAATGTGTGGTGGGAGAAATTACAGGAAGTAACTCAAGAGCGTCGTTGTGGATGAATTCAGAGTTAGATTTAGAGGAAAACGTTTTGTCTAAGTGGCGTGAACAAGGGGCGTTGTACAATGAATCCGCAGGTTCGATAATTCATTCCGAAATAGACAGAAAGAGATATGAAATAAAGATAACAAGAAAGAACATACACAAAGAAAGAAGCACAATACATCCAACTATTACAACTATAACCTTTCATCAAGTCACATGACCTTTGCATTAAATTCCGGTCAAAAATTCAGATTATATACAATAACTATCGTCTACCAAATTTGCCAACCAACTTGGCTTACATAGAAAAGATCAAATATATAAAACCGAGGGTGTTGCTTGGGATACCCTACTCCCTAACTGCTAACCCTTATAACTAGGAAAATTGAACAACATGCATTGGAGACTCTTCACATAGTGTCTCTAGAAATAGACAAGAATCACACCCTTTTACTTATGACTGTTTGTAGTTTCACCACGGGATTTGATCGTCGATCAAGATTTGGCATGGAGAAAATATGTGTCGCTGTGTTCCTTTGAGAAGGTGTCTCGATGAACAGGTGTCTGTTAGGATCTTGCTGTATGTAAATAACGACTTTGATTTCTGTGATGTGATCATTTGTTGAGAAACGACGCACAGTAAGCAATTGTTAGACCATCATGGTCGTTATCAAAATGGTAGCATCTTTCAAAGAAACATATCATTTAAAAATTCCTAGATTTGTCTCATGTTTAGCAAGTGCAGAGACAGGTGCCAACTAAACTTGTTTCTCCTATGTGCTAGCGAGAGCTACGCGAGCTTCTTTCTTGGTCATTTCACATTCTCTGAAATTATTTGCGTGCCTTTATTTTGTTAGTCTCCATGCTTCTCGCAGGTGTGCAATGGTGTCTTGTGCCTCTTTGAGCTACCTTTTCAACCATGCCACGTTCCCTTCGTGACCTTGCATTGCGGGCGTTTCTGTGGCCTTTGTCGCTAGTTGTTGTTGTAATTCCATGTTTTCCTGATAGAGCTCGGCGATGGCCAGTTTTTCTTGCTGCAGTTGCTGATATGGAACTTGATTATTCACTTCTGTGATATCCACTCTCCTTGTTCTGCTCTTGTTTTCGCAGCTCAATCCCCCAGCAGGCTTTAGTCAGATGGCGTGCCTGAGTCGTTCTTCAGCTATCAATTTGACGCACGGTTCTTCTGAAATTCGAGCTTCCATGATCTCCTAGTTTTTGCTCAGCCTGCCCCTCTTCCAAGGCATTTTTTATTGGGGAGAGGGGGCTCTTACTGTCTCCCCTTCCTATGTGAATCCCTCCACTTCAGATTTTCCACGAATTGATTTGGTCTTCTCTGCAGGTAAACAATTGGTTCCTTTTACATTTTTGGGAATGCCTACCGCAGGTGAGAATGAATCCCAGTCCCTTTGGGGCTTGGAACTTATAGTTATTATTCTTCTCATGCCTTTCCTTGCGCTCTGAGAGGTCATCATGGCACGACCAATGTGAACTCTGCCCATAGCGTATCCAACAAATGCACAAGAGGGAAGGTTTTGATCACGTTGGAATGGCAAGGGAAATTGCAAATAGAGTTTAGGCCTAGATCTATGACTGGACAAAATGATAAGCATATGAGATTTATAACTAATTGGGAAGGAAAGGAAATTATGCTGGAAGACAGCGAATTCATGGAAATGATATGTTCCAAGTCAAGTTGCAGGTTTTCCATGGAAAATCCCCGTGTGTAGGATACATGTGATAAGATTTATTAGTCATACATGATACGAACATCGTGATTTTTCATTCCCTTGGCCTCCATGATGAAATGATAATAAATGATGTACTTTCTAATGCGACCTCTATTAACCACTTGAATCGACACGAGGCACGCAAAGACTGGTTTCTCGACAGGACTCGACTTTCTTGGAAAATACATACCCGTACCTCTTATACAAGTTTTGAATCTAACATCCCTTCCCGTTTCCAAGGGACAACTGGACACTTGTTGACCTCAAACTCACGGTGTTATGTATCTGACTTCACATGTTCAAGCGCATGGATCACGGCACGACTTTAAAATCGACTCTAAATTAGAAAGAAAAATGGTGGCGCTAACAGTTGGCTCCAATGAGGATGCTATGTTCCCTGTGAGGTAGCAAATAACAATAGACTAGGTGCCTGACCATTGGGATTTATTTGACCTCTAGACATTGGGAAAAACAAACTAAACCTATTGACATGGCTTCCAAGGCTTCAACATAAACTTAGGGCCTTCGCTTCGAGTTTCAATTTTTTGCTGACCTACAGACTCGATGAAAAATAAAATGACTATTTGCAATGACAAATGACTTAAATGGATTTTATTCCACCAGGTAATGTTTTAGGAACCTGATGTTTACAGGGCCCCAATCAAAACTTTCTCCATCTAATCCTTCTAGAAAATAAGCATTTTTTCCACCGTGATCGCAGATTCTAAACGAACCCGTCCAAAGGTGGTCGAACTTTGCATGCTTCCCTTTACCTTCATTCCTTGCATCCCATCTCAAAACTATGTCACCCAACTGGAAATCCTATGGATTAGCACGCTTATCGAAGGCTTTATTTATATTTTCATGATGGAGCTATGACCAATTATACACCTGCTCTCTTTCCTGTTGCGTGTGAATTAGCTGATTAATCCTCCTCTACACAGCATTTGGCTCGACCTCCTACTCTTGCAACAGATTCCTGAAAAGGGGTCCCAGTGAAGTAGGGAAAATTGCAACGTTGATATAGACTTCTTGGTGGTGACCCTGTTTTCCCACAATGCATAGATAAGATTTTTATGCTAGACTCTCTTGTTTTCTTGTAGGAGTCTTTTAATAATCCTCGTCGGGATTTTATTTGAGGATTCTACTAACCCGTTTCCTTGTTGATAATACCTCATGAAATGACCCAGGGTTATGTTATAATCCTGGAAAAATTTCTCCATCCTCTTAGACTTGAATGCGACTGCATTATCTGTAACGATCTTAACGGGACACCCAAATCTCGACAAAATGTTCGTCTCCAGGGATTGGATAATGACTGCGTCGGTAGCTTGTTTCGTGGGGATCGCCTCTATCCATTTTGTGAAATAGTCAGTGTCCATGGGTATCCACTTGTGTTACGCAGAGGATGGAGGGTTTATCTCTCCTGTGAAATCTAGACCCCACTGCATAAAGGGTGCTTCGACTGAGATCGGCTTCAGCGGCAAGGGCTGCAATTTTCTTCTTCTGTCAAAAATATGACATTCGTGGCAGTTGGAGACCTCCTTATATACGTCAGTGAAAATTTTATGCCAGTAATAGCCTTGCCTCAAGATTTTGTGCGCGGTGGTCTTCCAATAGTGGTGTCCTCAACAATCCCCTTTGTGTAATTCCTGTATGGCCCGCTTTGCGTCATCTTCCAATAAACAACTCAACAATATTCCCCCGGGATCTTTCCAATAGAGTGAGTTGTCCAGGATGAAGAACTTAACTGCTTTGATCTTGAGAAATCTGGCCTTAGTATTACTCACGCCTAGAGGGGCTTGGATATTATCCATCATGTAGATGATGTCTGCCTACCATGGCGAGTCAATGAATTGTTGAGGCGCCTGCGCAGTTTTTTCTTCTTGGGGGCATTTCGACATATCAATGATGAAATTCATTCCTACAGCGTCACAGTCTGACTGCGCGATCAACTTTGTGAGACCTTGACCTTTTATTAGCTTTGTAGGCTTGATTTCAAGGTCATATTCTAACATGGCCACTATCCACTTGCCTCTCCTTCCTTCTGGGTCAGGTTGAGTTAGAATATCCTTTACTGAACTGCTAGGTACACAAGCAATAACATGGGAGTGCAGTATGTATGTCCTGAATTATTTCAAAGATTTTACTAAGGCATACACATGATTTTCCATGATGTCATACCTTAGTGGAGTGTTTCACAACGTTTGAATGAAATAGGCTAGGGTTTTTCAAAATCCTATTCATATTTTTGTAGCAACACGCCGACAATAGTGTGTTCTGAGGCGAATGAAAATAGGAGGAAATCTTTCGTAAAATATGGGCTAGCTAGTACATGAGCCTTTGTCAGTGCCACTTTTATATCCTCAAAATACTTCTTAGCCTTCGAGTTCCACTTGATCGTGTTTCCCTTCCCGAGCATGCAACTCATGTGTTTTATGATTTCCGCCAGGTTTGGGATGAATCTCCTCAAGAAATTTACCTTTCCTAGGAAATATTGTACCTCCTTTTTACTGCGCGGGGTGTCGATCTTTAGGATCCCTTCAACCCTGCTAGGGTCTATCTTAATTCCCTCTTTGGAAATGATGTGCCCTAACAAATTTGATTCTTATACCGTGAAGTGGAACTTCTTCGGATTCAGTGATATGCCAAATTTTCTACACTTTTGGAAAACTCTCTTCATGTTCTCAAGATATTGTTTGTCGAAGGTAGAGTATAGAGCAATGTCATCCAAATAAATCACAATGAATTTTTCCCTTTCATCAGCAAACGCGATGTCCATGGCCCTCTAGAAAGTGGCTCTAGCGTTCATCAGGCCGAATGACATCTTGGCGTACATGAACGTTCCCCATGGAGTTGTGAAAGCCTTCTTCTCTTTGTCATCTGTGTGGAACATGATCTGATTATATCCTGAGAATTCATCTAGCATAGACATCTTCTAGGACCCCACCACCTTTTGCATGATGTATTCCATTTTAGGAAGGGGATAGTGGTCCTTGAGAGACATTTTATTTAAATTTAGAAAATCCACACACAGTCTTATCTCGCCAATTTTCTTCCTTACAGGTACCAGATTAGCTACCTATTTCAAAAATCTCAAAGAAACGATGGTTTTAACATCGAATTTTTTTTTTACCTCTTTCTCGACCAATGACAGTAACAAGGGATTTATCCGTCTCAGCTTCTGCTTGAAAGGTTTATGATCTTCCTTTAGAGGGATAACATGTTGGATCACTTTCATGTCATATACTTTCAAGTCATCATAGCTCCATGCGAAGACGTCCGGGAAATATTTCATGAGATTTATATAGTCCTGCTTGACCACTGGACTAAGAATCTTGGATAATTTAACCATCTTTGGGTTCTCCTCAGTCCTGATGTTGCAATCTTCCACGTCTTCTTCACTTCCAGTGATCCTAGGGTTCTTAGCCACATCATTCTTGTCAAACATATTTTCCAGCGGCACCAACCCCTTTGGAATAACATTATTTTTCAATTGTATTATGTCCCTTCCCGCGATATGGTTTTGGAAAGGATCATCATTGTTGCGTGCATCCACACTCTCATCTTTGTCACTGCAACATTCCTCGTGAATGTTTGTGTTAGTGAACTCATCACTCATAAGGAGGAATATTTCCACCTATTTTTCATCATCGAACACTTGCCAGTGTTTGATATTATCAGGAATTGTTAGCTTGTGCCTGACCTTGATTTCATACTTTTTGTTTGGGAATATGGGGATCTTAAAAACTGAGGCCGAGGTGGCCAATGCATCGGCGATTTGATTTTTCTCTCTGGGGATAGAAGATAGGTCATACTCTGAGAATCCTTTGAGGAGGTCCAAAGCCAAATTTTTGTACACTCTCAGCCTGGGGTGTTTGGTTGATATACACCCTTTACTTTATTTATGATCAACTCAGAATCCCCGCACACTTCTATCTTATGCGCACCCAATTCTTTCAGAACTTGTAAGCCCAAGATCAGTGCTTCATATTCATCCATGTTGTTAGTGCACTCAAACACGAGCTTGTATGAGCACAAATTCATGCTTTCTTCAGGGGGTCTCACCCACATGCTGGCCCCAACTCCTTCTCTGTTGACTGCACCGTCAAAACTCATGTTCCACGCCCTATTTTCCGCACGGTCTTTTGGGTTGGCGCATTATGTTGTTTCCCACATAGTCTCCTTGTCAGTTGTTACAATGGTTGTCGACTCTTCTTCTTCAAAATTCAAGTCATTGTAGAATATATAATACCCCACCTTGGTGTTGACGATGTATATGGGATGATTGTGTGGCTACATCTTGCTTCTTACCATGTACTTCAACAACACTTCTCTGTACAACCTTCTATCATGGCCGAAAATAGGGATAGTGGCGTATTACATATCCATCTGCAACGTGCCTTTGAACTTCACAGCCCACAACCTCGAGAGAAACATGCTGAATTTTGGGGGTATGTCTACGATGACCACGTCCATGACCATGTTATTAGTGGGGATTTGAGCCAACGATACAACTAGGTCTTTGATAATACCCAAACACTTGAATTTCCTCGAATCAAAAGAGAAAAGGTCTTTGTATGGCCTGGTGACATCCAAACCTAGTTCATCCATGATCACCTTCGGCATGAGGTTTTGCGACGCACCAGAATCCAGCATGGCATTATGCAGGTTCATGTCGTGGATATTCAGACTGATGTAGAAAGGAGGGACGTCTTCGGTATCGCTTTTCTCTTCAATGCGTGGACCAGAAAGGATGGCAGGGTGATCATATTGAAGATTCAGAGTATCGAGGTTCCCCCCCATTTTCAACATTTTAATGATTTGTTCTCGATACTCTCCCTTTATAATAACCTCATTGAATGAGACAAAGATTTTTATTTTGTCCATCTCATGTTCAAAATTGAAAGGGGGGCATGTTTTCTCTACCTCTTTTCCACTCGCCTCCCGACCTGTCTCCGGGGATTTCTTGGGGACCTCCTCCTTCAACTTAGTTTTCTATGTCACGTCTTTGGTCACGTTGTCTAACCTTGTTCGGCTTGTGGAAGGAGTGTCTACCGGAGGCTTCCTTATGGGGTTTGTCTGTTGCGATTTGGTAGGCATGCCCTTGCTCTGGAGGTTATACTTCCTTTGAATCTGCATGATGGCATTTTGATATCTTTTCCTGAACTCTTCAGTCTCCCAAGACGACACATCATTTGTTTTGAGTATCATATCATCGTTGGGCTCTGGCACGAAGTATTTGTTCCTACTCATGATATACTGATCATGCTCACTCTTTGATGGGAAAATGTGCGGGTTTTGGTCATCGCAACAATGCATCTGGTCATCAAACATCTTGTCGAAATCCCTGTCCGCGTAGTTTTTCTGGAAAGGAGGTCTCGTTTGCTAGTCACCTTGATCCATTTTCTCTTTTTGTTCCCTCTGTCTGATTTGAGAGATTTGACCTCTTCTGAGGTTTGGATTTCTGGGAGGTGGGTTGTTCTGTTCTTGGACAATAGGTATGTTTCCCATGGACATATTCTCCATCAACTTCTCCATGGTCTTCATCATCATGTCGAACTTTTCATCTGAGGACCATGACATTGATGACTGTGCATCTCCCTAGGGTCTCTTGTCGCCTTGGTTGAACCTTGGTTTTATTTTTCCTGAAGCCATCATGTTTACTTCGACTTCGACAACATTTCTCATTATAGCATCTATATTCTTCGATCTTCTTTCTCTTAACAACATGGCGAAATAATTTTTGAAGGAATCTACGTACCACAACTGCGCATCACCGAGGGGCGGCTTGACTTCTACATGAATCAAGTTGTACACCTTCAAAAAATGGGCCACGAATTCCTGCACCGTCTCTTCTGGTTCTTTCTTCATGTTATTGTATTGTGTCAGCAACTACAAAGGGTTTTTCTTGTCTCCCCATTTATCTAGGAATGATGTCTCGAATGCTCGTGGGCAGGAGGGCTTTGAACCATTTTCTTACATCTCCCGAGAGGATTTGCATGAATAGCCTCATTTTTTCATCTGCGTAGTCCACCTCCTCCAGGTCGATGAAATCATTAAACCAATCTAGGTGCCTCTGAGCGGAAACATTTCCCTCAACGTCGTATAGCCTGATCCTCTGGCTATAATTTTGAGGCAAGTCATGGAATTGGGTGGGCAGGATGAGGGGAGAAAATCTAGAGGCCATATCCCTAGGGGGATTTGGATTCTGAGGGAGATTATTTGATACTAGGGCTTGGAACTTCTTTGGGTTGAAAACAGTCTCGTCCAAACTAGTTTTTGATTTCGACAGGAACAGAGTTTGCTCAAAGAATGCATCAAAATCAAGGTCGTCAATGCTCTGCACGTCATCTTTGGGAAAGGACAGGATTCTGTCTAGGTAGTAGAATGGTTCCGACGCTTTCTCTCTAGCCTTGCACAGAATATTCTCAGGATCGTACATAGGCTCTGAGGGATTTGGGTCAGGATTCGCTCTAGTGTAAATCGTCTTTGGAGCCAGGTTTCCTGAACTGTGCTACTTGGAGATACTGGTCTATTTGGACTGGAGTCGCCAGGGTAAGGATTTCAACCGGTATGGATGTTTGTCCCTCTGTTACCCTCAGGGGTCAAACTACAACATTGTCGTTCTCCTGGGGAAAATCTATTCAATTTCATCCCCGACAACGTCGCTAGAATATTAGCACTCCGTAAATCTGTTCGGCTGATAAACAGATGACGAAGGTAACTTTTTCAACCAACTTTGAGACCCGAAACTAGCCTTTTGGATCTGGAGAGGGCTCTCTTGAAAATGGCGCGGTCTCCGCATAGGATATGACTTTGAAAACAATGGCTAGATTTAACACCTATGATAAAAATGGTTTCTGGTTATATTAGCGCAGGAAAGTAAGACTTGGGCTATGGGGTCAATCTGAGGAAGAGACGGGACAAATGAATCAGTGACTGGGATCGAGAGAATAAGGCTAGGTGAGCAACAACAGTGTAAAACCGTAATGTGTGGTGGGAGAAATTACAGGAAGTAACTCAAGAGCGCCGATGTGGACAAATTCAGAGTTAGCTTTAGAGGAAAACGTTTTGTTTAAGTGGCACGAACAAGGGGCATTGTACAACGAATCTGCAGGTTCGATAATTCATTCCGAAATAGATAGAAAGAGATATGAAATCAAGATAATAGGAAAGTGCATACGCAAAGAAACAAGCACAATACATCAAATTGTTACAACTAGAATCTTTTCATCAAGTCACAGGACCTTTGCATTAAATTCTGGTCAAAACTTCAGATTACATACAATAACTATCATCTACCAAATTTGCCAACCAACCTAGCTTACATCAAAAAAATGAAATATATAAAACCAAGGGTGCACTTGGGCTACCCTGCTTCCTAACTACTAACCCTTAGAACTTGGAAAACTGAACGACATGCGTTGGAGACTCTTCACATAGTGTTTCCAAAAATAAACAATAATCACGCCCTTTTACTTATGACTGTTCACAGTTTCTCCACAGGATCTGATCGTCGGTCAGGATTTGGCATGGAGAAAATATGTGTTTCTGTGTTCCTTTGAGCAGGTGTCCCAACGAATAGATGTCTGTCAGGAGCTTGATGTATGTAAATAATGGCTTCGATTTTTGTGATGTGATCATTCGCTGAGAAACTACGTGTAGTAAGAAGCTGTTAGACCGTCGTGGTCGTTATCATAATGGTAGCGTGTTTCAGATAAATGTATCATTCAAAACTACCAATATTTATCTCATCTTTAGCAGGTGTAGAGATAGGTGCAACTAAACTTGTTTCTCATGCGTACCGGCGAGAGCTACACGGGCTTCTTTCTCAGTCGTTTTACATTCTCTAGAATGTTTCACGTGCCTTTCCTCTGTCAATATCCATGCTTCTCACAGTTG
Source organism: Picea sitchensis (assembly GCA_010110895.2). Taxonomy (NCBI): domain Eukaryota; kingdom Viridiplantae; phylum Streptophyta; class Pinopsida; order Pinales; family Pinaceae; genus Picea; species Picea sitchensis. The sequence goes on from SNQJ01S0126088.1 coordinate 23,983, forward strand.
TACAATAGTGTCTTGTGCCTCTCTTGGTTGCCTTTTCAACCATGCCACGTTCCCTTTGAGACCCTACGTTGTGGATGTTTCCGTGGCCTTTGTTGCTAGTTGTCACCGTAATTCCATGTTTTCCTGATAGATCTCGATGATGGCCTGTTTCACTTGCTATAGTTTCTGATATGGCACTTGCTCATTCTCTTCTACGATATCCTCTCTCCTTGTTCCGCTCCCATTTTCGCAGCTTGATCCCCTAGTAGGCTTTAGCCGGATGATGCATCTAAGTCGTTCTTAAACTATCAATCTGATGCACGGTTCTTCTGAGATTTGAGCTTCCACGATCTCCTAGTTTTTTCTCGGCCTACCCCTCCTCCGAGGCATTCATTGCTAGGGAGAGGGGGCTCTTACTATCTCCCCTTCCTCTACGAGTCCCTTCACTTCAGATTTTCCACGAATTGATTTGTTCTTCTCTGTAGGTAAAAAAATGGTTCCTTTTACATCTTTGGGAATGCCTGCCACAGGTGAGAATGAATCTAAGTCCCTTTGGAGCTCGAAACTTACAGTTCTATGGCTCCACACGCCTTTCCTTGCACTATGAGAGTTCATCATGGTGCGAACAAGGTGAACTCTATGCGCAACGTATCCAACAAACGCACATGAGGGAAGGTTATGATCACGCTGGACTGGCAAGGGAAATTGCAAATAGAGTTTAGGCCTAGTTCTACAACTGGAGAGAAGGTTGATCATCCAGGATTTATAACAAATTAGACAAGAAAGGAAATCATGTTGGAGGACAACGAATTCATGGCGACGAGATGTTCCAAGTCAAGTTGTAGGTTTTCCATGGAAAATACTTGCGTGTAGGATACATGTGATAAGGTTTGCTGGTCATACATGATACGAACACCGTGATTTTTCATTCCCTCAGCCTCCATGATGAACTAATAATAACTGTTGTACTTGCTGACGCGACCTCTATTAACCACTTGACGTGACCCGTGGCACATAGAGACTAGTTTCTTGATAGGACTTGACTTTCTTGGAAATGATATACCTATACCTCTTATACAAGTTTCGAATCTGACATCCCTTCCCGTTTCCAAGGGCCAACCAGACACTTGCTGACCTCAAACTCATGGTGTTACATACCTGAATTCACATGTTCAGGCACATGGGTCACGACGCAACTTTAAAACCAACTCTAAATTGGAAAGAAAAATGGCGGTGCTAACAACCTCAACCTTGAGTTAGCTTCAACTGTTTACCAAATATTTCCATAAGGAATATAAACATGTATGTTTGTTATTCCTCCAGATTATTTATCCTCACATATTCCTTGTTTTGTTAACTTACATCCATGATGTACTTAACTATATGCATAATCATAAGCCTATGTGTAGCTACCATATGTATATTTCACAACTCACATAAATATTTACTTTAAAATTATTCAACTCATGATTGTTTACAATCATTCTCATGTGATCCTTAAAGGCATAATCATTCTGCTTCTTATCTTGACAACAAATCATCCTTGCTCATTTACTCTTGCGCCATACATGTGCATCACTTGCACAATTAATATCAGTCTCCATATCAAGAAACCTCACAATGCATTAAATCCATGTACTCAAGCATATACAAACATAGTCAAACATTCATCATGCAAGCTCATTGATTGTACCCTTTTCCATGTCATTCATACATATGGACATATCATACTTCCATATCCTTCTCCCAAGAATCATCCAATCATTCTTATGATAAGTCTCATAGAGACACTCAACACTAAGCTTCCCTCTTAGTTGAGATATTGCAGTCATATTATTATTTTAAGCATGTATACATATATTGTATATATGTAGGTGCATCTCTTGCACCTTTTTACCTCATCCATTCACATTGATATTTTAGTTTTAATATTAGTGTTCTTTAGTGAGAGATTACAGTCACTCATATGACTAGTCTCATAGTCATAATTCATATTGATGTTGCCCTGATCTAGATTTAGGAGAGAAACAAACCGAATACAATAAACACAGAGATAGGAAGAATAACACAAATATTCAATGAACAATATATTCTATTAAATAATTAAATAAGATGAAACTGTAAAACTACAGAACTGAAACTTGCTCGAATGGTGGTAGTTATCTTTGAGAAGAGATGTGGCTGCTATGCGCATACATATGAGAAGAATGGATTACAATGAGGCTCCATAGGCCCTTTTCATATTACTCATGAATGCCAAAACCATATACATCCAAAAACCTAACCCTAGAAGGTGAAACGCCAAAAGTCATGTGGGCCCTATGGGTAAGTTGGTGTAATTTGGTACCTTAACTTCCTAGGGTCATAACGTTTGCATACGACCTCCATTTTAGGTGCGTGATAGCCCATTGGAAATTTATTT
>SNQJ01S0126089.1:0-26569 GCA_010110895.2 Picea sitchensis
TGGGGGATGGCCTTGAGGAGCGCGAATGTAATTGTTTCTCTATCGAAAAAGTTGTGGACAGAAACATACCCTTCTAGAAGGTTTAACCATTTATTGATGGAATCCACATCTATTTGACCTTCAAATATAGGAATATAAAAATTGATCTATACCTTTAAGGGGGTGGCACCATCGCTTGAGGTGGAGGCAACACTTTTCAGCAACCGTCGAAGGATTTTTGCGAAGTTGTACATCATCTCTTTCCTATGTCACTGAAGGGATTCCTCAAGCAACATTTTGAAAGGATATCCTATCTCGTCATATTTATTTCTGCCCGCAATGGATAGTTTCTTCGACGTGCGAGAATAGTTTTCCTCAAGAGAAATAATCTCGAGACCCAACTCTCTATACCCTGACTGCGTTGGGGACATGCATTAAAAAAACAACAAGGAGCAGACCGCTCTGATACCATTGATTCGGATTTATGAGCGGAATGAAATTAAACCACAGATTTATAATATGAAAATAGAGACACGGTGAACAATAATAGAGATACAATAAAAATTGCCTTCTATTAAATAAGAAATATGTTGAAAACTATATAATGTAGACTGAAATAAGCTTGCTAGAATGGTGGCAGCTTATCTCTGAGAAGAGATGTGATGGCTACACTCATTCACAAGAAGATGAGTACAATGAAGATTTGAAGGTATTTTTACAATAAACATGAATTCCAAAACCCTAGACATCCAAAAACCTAACCCTAGGAGATGAAGCGCCAAAACTCATGTGGGCCCCGTTGGAGTAAGTTAGTACATCAACCTCTCGTGGTCATAACATTTTCATACGATATTTGTTTAAGGATAACGATATCTTGTTGGAAAGGTATAGATGAGGTGATTCATTTCATGGGATCAATTAGATGCTTCAAAAATTATTAAAGTACCTGATCGTGAAAAAACGAGGTTTATGCCCTCAAAATGGCCCTGGAAGTTCGGGACCCAAAAAACTGTTAAAAATAGTAAATTGCCAAAAGATTGTGTTGCGACCACAACAACCCCCCTTTTCTTTTTTCTTCTACAAGCGAAAGGAAAGGGGTCCCCTACTAAAATTTCAATCATATTTCCTAATCCTCTACTACTTGAGCCTAATGTTATCTCTTTGCCTACTTTGAGGGAGTTGGAGGTTTTATCTTGTTAGATGATTGTTTTTTATGGGTGCTGATTTTTCATTTCAATATGATGATTTCAAATGTCTTCATGATGCTTATTGACCTATGATGTTTGGTTGACATTTATTTCAAATATTTGTTGATTTTGAAGTGTTTGATAATACTATGTGGTTGTAAGGTCTGATGTTCTATTGCATGTCCTGGATGAGGTTGTGGCTAATTATTTGTTGATTGACTAATTCAAATTCTCCATCCTATTGTTGACATGTTGTGCTTCATGAATTCATACCTATGCTCTTGCATATGAATTCTACTATTTTGCTTTGAACTAGATTATGTAGTATTAAAACACTCGTCTACAGCCACCATATTATTTTTCAATAAACCTAAAACTCTCTTATAAGTTGTCCTAAAGGTAGGGAATATATTGTTTATTGTATTGGCTAGTCTTCTTTTGATTGCATGGTTGATCTCATTCTTTTGTTTTGCAGGAGAAAGTGTGTAAGGAAACTTTGTTCTCATAGCCTCTCCAACCTTGAGAGGCTTGTGGGGAAATTTGTTCATCATTTTCTATAATCTTGACTTTGATCCTTACCGAGCTTCCCCTTTTCTAATTTCCTTAAGGTCCTAATCTTCTAAGGTTGTTGGATCCACCTTCACTGCATACTTTTTCTTGGGCCTCTTCGGATTGATCTCTACCGGATTCTTGTTTTGGCCTTCCCTCTCTCCCGAAAATTGAATCCTTCACTACATCAGATTGAATCCTTGTCTTCTTCTTTCACATAACAATGTTGTTCGCAGCTGAATTATTTGGTGAATTACGCATGCTCTTTTGAAGCTAAGCCCATTTTCCTTCCAAGCAACCAATATCGAAACTGCATGCTTATTAATTTGAAAAATTTTGCAAGATTAAACCTAGAGCACATTTCCAAAGAGAAACTCTCTCGAGCCATCGATCGTTTCCCTAAGTGAACGATTGGATCTTTTTCATACAATAGTATTCGATTTACAACTTTGGAAGGCCAGATTTAACACTCTGAACGGTCTCCTTCAAACTTTGAAATAATTTTAATTGTGACCATTGATCATCACTGAAAGGACGATCCAGATCTTTTGTATGCAAAGTGAATCTATGGGGGAATATTCTTCGATAGGCCTTGTCGATACCATGAAACTTCACAAATTTCTAGATGCTAAATAATCATCTCTGAATGTGCATCACCACCCCTTTTTTCAGATTTTTCCTTTAGCGTAAAAAATCGAAGAAAGAATATTCTTTGATTATTTTCTTTGATCCCTTTTCACTAACACATTAGAGTAGACTATGAAATAGCTCCCCCGATGGATGATGTATATTTCTACATATCTATTGAACAATTAGATCTTGCTCTCGTAGTCAATACGTCGAGATGGGAATTGAAAAGGAGATACGAAGACTCTGATGTAAAGTTCTAAATGCACACTCTACCATTTTTTAGGTCCGATGGAAAATTGACTAGAACCATTGATCTAGTGGGTTTTCTCTTTTGTAGGTTCAAGAATTAATGGTCCAGATTAACCCACGGGTCAGGTCAATGGTTGTTGAGTGAGAAATTTTAAACAACCATAATGTTTGTTGCATGTGTCGGAATGAGGCCTGCAATACCTTATTGGAAAGGTAGTGGAAAGAGGAACACAATGGTTCAATTTTGAAGGTCAAAAATTGGACAAAACACTTCATAAAATGTGAAAAACCCACAACCACGGATTTGGGGGGGAAATTGGCCATACCAACTTCAGGAACCATATATGGAGCTGGAAGCAACAAAATAAGGCATGGGAGGTATTGATGGAAATATGGAAGAGTGAAAAATAGAATATGATAGGAATTACTAGCAGATTGAAAGCAGAAAGGGCCTGAAAATGAAAACACAGACGGAACCCAAATTCGGACAAAAAACTGGGTATGCTGACTTCAAATTGTTATATCGTGAGTGGAAAGAAATGAAATCGAGCCATCAATAGCTCAATGGAAATATAATATAGAGGATAATAAGATACAATGATCACATTTTGTAGGCCGAATCCAGAAAAACCCAGAAATTTATGAAAAAACAAAATTTAACACAAATTGACAGAGGCAATGAGCATTTTTAAATATATATCATTTATAAATTGTCTGAGGAAGAAAATAATGACTCATGAGCCCATTTAGATTTTTTGTGCAATGCTTACATGTGTCCATTTTAGAAATGAGAGAAAAGAAATGGAAGGAAAATGAAACGAACAATGATGAGAACTAAAGAGTCTCTATCTTGTCTTATAAAACAGAACTCATGGCATAGAGAAATGACTTTTTCCCTTTGTAACAAAGGATGGTATTTTTACTTCTGAGTAATAAAGAGCAGGAGGCATTTCGGAAATTTGTGTCTTTGATGGATGTAGTAGAGACTACTCTTGATGCATTTATCTTTTGCTTGAGTAGATAGGATTTTGTTCTATGAATTTTTTCTGCACTCTGTGTTGTTTACTCAGGTTGTCACATGTTTCTTTATCGGTACAGAAATGATGTTATAAATGTATTATGCAACTATTTGTTTATACATATGTATCATTATTGCTTTCATTTACCATTAGAATACATGAATTATTTTCGATTCTAATGGTTATCTTTCTCTGTACTCATTCCATTATTTTTTCTCTCAGGATAGGTTAGAATTAGGTTAGATTAGGTTAGATATATTTTAGTTAGTTTAGACTTAGAATTAGTTATAACTCTTTGTCGGGAAGTTCATTGTCTTTCCCCTTTTTATTATTTTAATTTTGAGAAGAAGTGAGGCCCATAAAATCGCAGGAAATGCTACCCCAAATGAGAGTGGGTCTGATTGGGACATGACATAGGGCATTTTCCCTCATCTGATTGAACGAGTCATTTTGGCCCATAAACAGAAATGGCGCTATAAGGAGGGTCAAATGACAAGATGAGCCTATGGAGTCATTGTTGTTATTTTTTCTTTTAATTTACTAATGGCTCCATCACAAATCCGTTTATGGAGGTATTTTTTGGTAGTGTACCTCCCAAACCTCCTAGATATATTTTAGATTTCTTGTTTTAACTAAGATTTGATGGCGAGGGTGAAATATCTACATCTGAACATGCTTTTAACTTCTGGAAATTTTGTGGTTCTCACAATATTACTAATAGAAATATCATTTGCAAGTTATTCACTCTCACTTTTGCAGGTCGGGTCAAGAGTTGGTGCGAGACATTACTTGTTGCCTCTATTCACACATGGGAATAATTTATGCGTGAATTTTTGCACTCTTTTGGGAGTTATTGTTATGATAATTTGTGTGTAGAGATATTGTAATTGAAGAAGAATGAGGATGAATCTCTTAAATATTTTTTTTATCAGATTTAGCTATCTTTGCTATAGATTTCCTTTGGAAGATAGACCCTCTAACAATGATTTTATGTCATATTTAGTTTCTCTTGCTAGTGAAACATATGAGTCAGTGAATGAAGAATCTAAATCATGTTCTAATGTTCCTTTACACGTTGATTTATATTTAAATGAAAATGTTGAAGATGTTAATGTTTCGGATGGACTTCATATGTCTAGATGTTTCTTTACTTTGGGGGATATAGATCATATAGAAATTCTTTTCCGGAAGAAACCTATGTATCCTCCCACCACTCCATTCCCCCTTACCTTCCTTGTGATGAAAAAGAGACCTCTTGTGTTGTAATTTCAAGTTCATATTTTCCTGTAGCTACCCAAGAGGATGGTTTTCATGTTGATAATGAGACACTTCAGGTCACACTGATGGTTATGTTAGGCTCTCATTATCCTATCCCATCTTTTCCATCACAAGGAATGGAGGAGGGAGCTATGGAGAAAAACTTGAAAGCTGATCACTTTGTTAGTGAAGAAAATATGGACACTCATGAAATCAATTCTTCCTTACCCATGGATAATTTGGAATTAGTTCCTCTTGTTTTTTATTGTCTTGTTGTTACAAATTCTTGTTGTATAACTGACATAGATCAAGAATGTTTTCCACTGCTAGTGGATAATTTATTGAAACCTCTTATTCTAATGATTCTTATGACTTGCTTCTCTTATCTAACCATGAATATGCTTTGGAAGATATTTCAGATTCTCATATGGTGCGGGAGAAAGACATTCATCCTGGTTTTTTCACTTCATGAGAAGAAATAAACATGTAGGAGATACCTCTTCTATCTCAGCAATCTACTTTTAACTTGGAAGAGGAAAACCATCTTGAGGAAGAAAGTGTTGATTGTGAAACCACACCTAATGTGGATCCCATTGATTCACAAGTAATCACCGATGTCCTTAAGGAGGAAGAACTACCACTCAGGGAGTCACTTTCTAAAAAACATTTTGGTTCTAGAGAATCTTTTAATGCTCTTATTTCTTCCACTTATTACCACTTGTATCCTAATATTTTTAATCTTTTAACTTTGCAGGGAGATACTCATGGTCCTATTGAAATAGACTCAATGGAGCCAACTCCTTTTGAATTACTTGATCATGGTAATGCATATTTGGAAGATAGAGAGGATAAGGCCTCTCCCCATGAACTAATTATAACCAAGTCTTATCAGCCTTTTTCATGGGATGAAGAGAATTTTCTAGCAAAGGGTGTATTCTTCTTTTTCTTCTTTATTTTGATAAATATTGAATCTCCTTGTTCAAGTAGCCCTTTGTTGAATATTTTACTTACTAGTGGATCTCACCATTGTTTCAAAATTATATCTCATACCATGGTTGGTCCTAACCCATGCATATAATATGATCTCACTAGTCTATCTCAAGTAGTTGGTTATTTGAAGTGTGAGTCCAGGGAGGCTTGCCAAGATAATAAGGCACTTTGGTCTATTCTGATGGTTATGTCAGGTCCTCACTCTTTTGGTTTGTCTTCAAGGATAAACAACTTTGTTAGCACAAAGATTCTCTCACCAAGCACACTTTATACCAACTCTATGTAGTATTTTCATTTGGTATGTTACTTTCCATCGAACTCGTTCCATCAATTATATGATAGAAGTGAAATATTTTACAATAGAATTGAAACATGGTTGGAAAGATCTTACTTGGAACGATTTCCCGTGAATTATCATTGTCACATATTTAATATGGTGAATATATTTTATCATGCTTTAATTATTCCTACTTTTAGTCTATTCTTATTCCAATCTCTATCACTAATATTGTGTCGTGAGCATATGTCTTCATGCTTGGGATTACTTGGATGGCTACATTGGCATTATGATTTTACATAGCTCATTTTTCATCCTTTAGTAGCGTAGGATAGGAGTAGGGTAGAGTAAATTAGTGTCTTTCCTTTGCATAGTTTAGCTTTGCTTCCTAGTTTTTTTTAATTAGTTTTCTATTTTCATTTTCTTTGATTTATTGTTGTTTGATCAATAAATGAATTCTCTGCAAAGATGGAAACACATAGAAGGATTTCCCACTAAATTTTCCTTTGGAAAAATTTTGAGTTTAATTTTGATGTGGGGAAAATTTACTTCATTTCATTCTCGAATTTTTCTATGTGTTGGGAAATTGTCAAATCATTGATTTTTATGCATGATAACCATGTCAAATCATTTCCAATGCATTGTGGCATCTTGCAAGTGGGGTATTTTAAATTAATACGTTATTCATTCCCTCTTGTAATAAAAATGAACACTCAGATTTGTCCTATATTCACATCTACATGATTCTAACGGGAAAAGTTTTCTTTGTTGATATACGTTTTAAGTCTTGATTTTGATGTCACATACACATTGAATCTAAATTCTGGGTATTAAAACTCTTCCCATCTAAAATTCAAGCCACTCCAAATCCATGAAATTTCCTTAGATGATTGTTTGTCCTTGGTTTTGGAGTTATCTTAATCATTTCTTTCGCATCTACACTTTTCTTTGATCACTTTCAGCCAACATGAATTTGTGCATAGACTTTTTGTATAATAAGCTTAGCTAGTTTCTTATTTTCATTTTATTTATTTTTTTCATCACTTGTAGTTTTAATTTTTAGGCATTGGTTGTCATTGTCCTATGCTCTATTCAATAGGTATTTTAAGTATGAGTATGCTTTTACATTATATATTTCTTCACCCAAGCTTCTTCTCTTATATGATAGAAAGAGATATTATTTCATACTGCCTGGAAACACATTTTTGACATTCTGGATGACATGGTAATTTAAATCTTTTGTTGATATCTTTTTCAAAAAATTGTTTGGGAACCCATCTTTTTATTCCCCAATTCAATGATTGACTAAAGACTCGATCTTAGCACTACCAATTCATTGAGTTTTCAATATCATTTTTATAACTCATGTTTGTCGGTGGATTGATATCATCAAAAGATGAATGGGATTAAAGTCTTATGGTCTTGTTTGCTTAATTTGATTGACTATGATATAAGGAATAAGACATTGTGTCCAAGGATCCAAACCTCACAACAATCATGATACTAAAGTCATATGGTAAAAGGAATTTTGAGGGAAGGCACACACTACTCATATCTCAGGGAGAAGGTTGTGATATTTGATTAAATGGATAGCTAAGGAATACTTGATAACTGCACTGGCCTTCACACAAAGTTTTTTTACAACCAACTTAGTTTAAGTTTATTTTAGCTTAGCATGTTTTTCCTAGCATTATTTTTTATTGTGATCCTTAATTTTTTTTTATTTTTTGGATTAATTTCATTTTAATAAGTTATTCATTTGAGAGGAGGACATCTTTTCGATCTACCTAGGAGTTGATCACAACATTCTCTTGTGTATGTAGGTCAAGAAAATGGTTTGTACAGCCAACAACTTAGAATATTTTCTATTGAAACGAAGGCAAATTAGGGAAGTGTTAATATAAACTTGGCTACTCATATTCCTTTGCAAATGTTTTATAACCAACTCAATAGCTAATCAGAAATATATTCTCATTCATTTACTCTCATATTGTTTTCTGATTTAGACGTTGTTTGGATCCATTTTAACGACTATTTTGATGACCTCCATAACTGTGATTTTCCTCTTTTCTTTATTAGATTGAATTATTGGGATCTATGTGGTTATTGATGACCTTTTATAGCAAAGATAAAATGACACTTGAGTGAGAAATATAAAATGTAATTTTTGTTATTGGAAAATTCAATGTTTTTAAAATTGCAAAGGAATTGCTTATGTCAAGAAATATTAAGAGCATTTGGGTTATGAAATATTACATGAAATTGGATTTTGAAACATTGTTTTGATTAAGCATCTACACTAACCCATTTTGTTAGGTTCCCCAAAAAAACTTGCTTGTGTCGCACTAAATGAAAGAAATTGCTTGTGACAATTGGACTGGAGAATTGTGTCACAAATATTTTATACTAAATCATTAATTCGTGTACTCTGGTTTGTTTCATTTCAGATCAAAAACTCTTAGAATATTTCCATTGGGCTTGATGGTGAATGAGTAACATTTCTTGAATGATTTTTTTCCTTTGACTTACTTTTAGAGCTTTCGTTAAAAATGTTTTCACTTTTGTTGAACCAGATTTGTTGCTTGCTTCTAGGTTTTTTTCTTATCTTTCTCAACCAGTTTTCATTCTTCCTTGATGATTGACATTATAGCTTCAGATTTCTTTTAGTTTAGTTTTCTTTTCTTGAATTCACTTTTTATTTCAGTTTTTCTTTTTTCTTGTACAAATTACCTCCATCTTTTAAACCGACTGCTAGTATTTTCCCCCTGAGCTGATTTGACTCTTAGTCTGCCTTGAGGATTAATTTTAAATTTGAGTGAGTGGATGGTCCAATTATGATCACATACTGAATATTTTTATTACAAGTCATACGATGCATAGGCTACTCTGTCTAAGTGAACATTCATGAATTTTTCAGTTGTAGGTATGAACTAATAACTATGGTGTAACACACGTTCCTGGTGTGTGTATCATGATAATCCATAAGTATAGGAAAGTGTCTATCCACTCTTTTCTTTGCGCTCCATCCACTTCACATTGATAAAATGGCCAATACTATGATATTTTTGGGGAAACATGCAAGTTAAAATAAAATGAATAACATCTACTTAGCAAATCAAAGCAACTCTCGTATCACCCCACTTCCTTCACCCTATGTGCAAATGTATATCTATATCTTAATATAAAACGGTGAGCATTTTATGAAACAAAAAAGGAAGTTGAAAGCACTATTAATAGTGTGGGAAATACAAGTAAANAATCAAAGCAACTCTCGTATCACCCCACTTCCTTCACCCTATGTGCAAATGTATATCTATATCTTAATATAAAACGGTGAGCATTTTATGAAACAAAAAAGGAAGTTGAAAGCACTATTAATAGTGTGGGAAATACAAGTAAACCCATTGGGGCTATGGACACCTACTGGTAGCAGGAATATAATTGTATGGTACTGAGGAAACTTCGTCGAGGTTGTGGACGCTTGTTGGCACTGAAGCAATGCCAGGAAAAGAGAGATGAGGAACACACTTAGGTAGATGTTTGCTTGTTTTAAAAGTAAAAAAAAAAACACAGTTGAAACCAGAACTAATTCGAAGTGTACAACCAGTAAAAAACTTCTCATTATTTGGCTCTTTGAAAAGGGTGTGTTAGATTCCAAGTACTAGAAATATTGGGTTATATCCTTTAGAATTTTGGCACCATTGTGGTACACACGATTATTGAAAATTTGTCTACAGTTTGTTGAACTTATCTTTAAAACTTAGATATAAATTATAGGCCCTAGAATTCTATTGACAAGGATAATTGGTTCTTCTAATGTGTCGCCATTTGTTATGGCTACAACAACCCTCTTTTTTCTTTTTGATTTTACAAGTGAAAGGAAAGGTGTCCCCTACTAAAAGTTCAATCATATTTCCTAATTCTCTACCACTTGAGCCTAATGTTATGTATTTTCCTACTTTGAGGGAGTTGGAGGTTTTATCTTGTTGCATGATTTTTTTATGGGTGTTGATTTTTCCTTTAGATCTAATGATTTTAAATGTCTTCATGATTCTTATTGACCTATGATGTTTGGTTGACATTTGTTTCAACTATTCACTTATTCTAAAATGTTTGATGATACTATGTGGCTGCAAGGTTTTATGTTTTATTGCATGTCCTGGATGAGGTTGTGGCTAATTATTTTTTGATTGACTAATTCAAATTATGCATCCTCTTTCTAACATGTTATGCTTCATGACTTCATACTTATGATCTTGCATATGGATTCTACTCTTCTTCTTTGAACTAGCTTATGTAGTCTTAAAACACTCATCTACAGTCACGATATTATTGTTCAATAAACCTAACACTCTCTTACAAGTTGGTTTAAAGGAAGGGAATATATTGGTTATTGTATTGGCTAATCTTGTTTTGATTGCATGGTTGATCTCATTCTTTTGTTTTGTAGGACCAGGTGTGCAAGGACACTTTGTTTGCATAGTCGCTCCAACCTTGAGAGGCATGTGGAAAAGTTTGTTCATCATTTTCTATAATCTTAACTTTGATCCTTACCGAGCTTCCCCTTTTCTTATTTCCCTGAGGTCCTAAGATTCTAAGTACTTTGGATCCACCTTCACTACATAATTTTTCTTGAGCCTCTTCGGATTGATCTCTATCGGATTCTTCTTTGGCCTTCCCTCTCTCCCAAAACTTAGGCCCAAGGCCTATTGGGTTTTCTCCTTCTTTTACCCTATTTTTTCCTCTAGCCAAACCTCATAGTTGGATTCTACTGATCAAGAGTTTTCCAATGACTACAACCATACTTAAATCCAAGTTCTTAATTGAAATTTATGGCTTCCAAAATTTTCCTAAGACAAAAAACACCTTTTCCACCTCACTGACATGTGGCTCCCACGTGGTTCACTCTCGCTTGTTCCATCCAACTTGGCATACACCACCTTCCATGATCATCATCGGGATTTTTCCCGACTCTTCTTTCCAACCTTATGATCACATACTCCAACAAAGATGATGGAGCTTCATCGTCCCTGGCATTCACACTCTTCAATGTCAGAGTCCTTCCACATCGGAGTACATCTACTCCTAATATCAAAACTCACTCTGACGACCCTCCCCCAATGAACGGTTGGGATTGCATTCCACTCGCTATTCAATTGACAACATTTATTTGTTCTCGGAGTTGATGGACTTACGACTATAGTACCCAAAGTACAAAGATTTAATTTTGTTTCTTAGTTAGCAAATTTTCCTTCGCTTCCTCAGATCAAATCCTTGTCTTCTTCTTTCACATGGCAATGTTATTCGCAGTTGAATTCTTTGGTGAATTACGCATGCTATTTTGAAGCTAAGCTCCTTTTCCTTCCAAGTAACCAACATCGGAACCACATGCGTATTACTTTGAAAAGTTCCACGAGCTTAAACCTCAAGAAGAATGCCAAAGAAAAACTCTCCCAAGTTGTCGATCGTTTCCCTCAGTGAACGGTCAAATATTTTTCGTACAATAGTATTCCGGTTACAACTTTGGATGGTCGGAGTTAACACTCTAAACGGTCTCCTTCATACTATGAATTAATTTTAATCATGATTGTTTATCGCCACTGAAAGGGTGATCCATATATTTCATATGCAAAAAGAATCTATGGGGTAATAATCTTTGATACCCCTTGTCGATACCATGAAACTTCACAAATTTCTGGATGTCGAATAATTAGCTCTAAATAAGCGTCAATGTCCCTTTCTTTTGGCTTTCACCTTCAGCGCAAAAAATCGAAGAAATAATATTGTTTGATTCTTTTCTCAATCCATTTTCACTGACACATTAGAGAAGACTACAAAATAGCTTCCCCGATGGATGATGTAGATTTCTTCAGATTTGTTGCACAGTCAGATCTCACTCTCGGAGTTAATACATCGGGATGGGAATTGAACATGAGACAGGAAGACTATGGTGAAAAGTTATAAACACACACTCTACCATTTTCAAGGTTCAATGGAAAATTGACCATAACCATTGATCTGGTGGGTTTTGTCTTTTGCAGGTTCAAGAATTAATGGTCCAGATTAACCCACGGGCCTGGTCAATGGTTGTTGAGTGAGAAATTTTAAACAACCATAACTTTTTCTACAGGTGTCGAAATGAGGCATGTGATACCTCATTGGAAATGTATTGGAAAGAGGAATACAATGTTTCAAATATATAGGTCTAAAAATGGACATAATACATCATAAAATTCCAAAAACTGACAACCACGGATTTGGGGGGAATTGGCCATACCAACTTCAAGAAGCCATATCTAGAGCCGTGAGCAACAAAATAAGGCACAGGAGGTCTCGATAGAAGTCTGGAAGAGTGATTAATATATTGGGATAGGAATTACTAGAATATTGAAAGAATAAAGGGCCCACAAATCCAAAACACAGATGGAACCTAAATTCGGATAAAAAATCGGGTATGTTGACTTCAAATCATCATATCTTGAGAGGAAAGAAATGAAATCAATCCAAAAATAGCTCAACGGAAATCTAATATAGAGGATAATAACACACAATGATCACATTCTGTAGGTCGAATCCAGAAAAACCTAGAAACTTCCAGAAAAAAGAAAAGTTAACGCAAATTGACAGAGGCAATGAGTATTTTTAAACAAATATCATTTATAAACTGTCCGAGGACAAAAATAATGACTCATGAGTCCATTCAGTTTATCTTTGTAACTCTTACATGTGTCCATTTTCAAAATGAGAGAAAATAAATGGAAGGAAAATTAAACGAACAGTGATGAGAACTAAAGAGTCTCTCTCTTGTCTTATAAAAGATAACTCATGGCATAGAGAAAGGATTTTTTCCCTTTGTAACAAAGGATGGTATTTTTATGTCTGAGTAATAAAGAGCAGGAGGAATTTAAGAAATTTGATTTTTTTATGGATGTAGTAGAGACTACTCTTAATGCATTTATATTTTTCTTGAGTAGATAGGATTATCTTGTATGAATTTTTTATGCATTATGTGTTGTTTACTCAAGCTATCCCATGTTTCTTCATGGGTACAGAAATGATATTATAAATGTATTGTGCAACTATTTGTTTATACATCTGTAGAATTATTTCTTTCATTTACCATTAGAATGCATGAATTTTTTCAGGTTCTGATGGTTATCTTTCTAGGTACTCATTCTATTAGTTTTTCTCTCAGGATAGGTTAGGATTAGTTTATATTATATTAGTTATCTTTTAGTTAGTTTAGACTTAGAATTAATTAGAAATATTTGGGGGGTAGTTCACTTTCTTTCCCCTTTTTATTCTTTTAATTATGAGCGACAGCGAGGCCCATAAACTCATGGGAAAAACTACCCCAAATGAGAGTGGATCTGATTGGGACCTTCCATCGAGAATTTTCCCTCATCTTATTGAACGATTCATTATGGCCTGTAAACAAAATATTTTGATCCAGTTGGAATAGGTGGGTGACCACAAATATCCTCTTGGATTATCTCCTGGAATGTCTTCCTTCAATGGACTGTGTTGACCTTCTCTCATTACCTCAGATATACCAATCTATATTCACATAAGTGATTTTCCAATTGACTCTTCTCTGTGTTTTAATGAGGATCTCATGATGACATGCAACTCACATAAGATATCATGATGACATGCAAATCACATGCAACTTGTTAACTTATGTTTATAGTTACTTTAACATACAACTGACATGCAGCTTGTTAACTTGTTGTTCAAGGGTTGACATTAATGAAAACCAATATTTCAACAATCAATGACAACCAATCTTTCAACAATTAATGACAACCAATCTTTAAACAACAAATCTTTCAACAATCTCCCCCTTTGGCATTGATGGCAACACTTAGCTACAACAATGGAAACACTCATTCTCATGTTGGTTCTCCATGTCTTCATGCCTCTTCTCTTCATTTCCATGCCTCTATTTTTCTCTCCCCCTTTGACATCAATGGAAAAGGGTGAATTCTCCTTGGGTATCCTCCCCCTATCTGTAAGCCTTTCATATCTACTGATGTTTCTCTTCATGGTGCTTCCTCATGTAAATATCTGATAAAACACATTTGAAAATCATTCAAGTATTTCATGATTATTGTTTCTCTCCCCATGTCTTATTGTGCCAAATGTTGTGTAGATCATTGTGGGGATGAAACTACTCCAAGTTTCCATCGAATATACTCAAAAGTATCCCTCGACAGAGGTTTTGTGAATATATTTGCAATATGTTCTTTTATCCAAATATAATCTACCTTGATGTTATTTTCTATAACTTGTTCTCATATAAAGTGAAACTTGATCAGAATGTTTTTCATCTTGGAATGCATCACTAGATTCTTAGAGATACTTATAGCACTGGTATTATCATGGAATATCGGAATAGGCTCGTCATATTCCACCTATATGTCCTGCAAAGTTTGCTTCATCTAGAGAACCTATGTACAACATGTTGTTGCTGCAATATACTATGCTTCTATTGTGGACAATGATATTGAAGCATGTTTCTTGCTCAACTAGGATACCATACAATCACCCAAGTAGAAGTTTGATCCACTTGTACTTCTTCTATCATCAACACTTCCTACCCAATCCACATATGTGTATGCAACTAGAGATAGATCATTCCCTTTTGGATACCATAATCCATAGTCTCCAATTTCTTTGAGATATCTGAATATTCTCTTTACTGTCATAACATGTGTTTCCTTCGATGCTTCTTGAAATATTGGAACCTGTCCAACTCCTTGCATCACATCTGGTCTCGATGCTATCACATAGAGTAAATTTCCAATCATTACTCTGTAGACTCTATGATATGCATCCTTGGATTTATCATCTTTGCTCAATTTTCAACTAGTTTGCATGGGAGTACTTATGGGCTTGCAATCTACCATTCCAAACTTCTTTATCATTTCTTTTATATACTTGGCCTGGGAGATGAAAATACCTTTATCTTTCTAACCTATGCAGAGTCCCAAAAATAAATACAATTCACAAAGTAATGACATTTTGAATTCATTATGCATGTCTTTAGAAAATTTACTCATCCCACTTCCAAAAATAATTTCATCAACATAAACTTCAATTATCAATATAATATCTTGATTTAACTTTATTAGAGATTGTTTCCTACATTTAATTTCCTGAACCCTTGTTATTGTAGATACCTGTCTAATCTTGAATACCATGCTCTAGGGCCTTGTTTGAGTCCATACAATTCCTTCTTCAATATGCAAACATAATCTTCCTTTTATGAAAATAGAAACCCTTCTGGTTGTTTGATGTAGACTTCTTCTTCTAATCATCTATTTAGGAAGGATGATTTTACATCCATATGATATACTTTGATTTTCTTAGAACATGTATAAGCCAATATCAATCTAACTGCTTCCATTCTGTTAACTGGGGAAAAATTTCTTCAAAATCTATTCCTTCAACCTGAGAATATCCCTTGCACACTAACCTTTCTTTATTCCTAGTTACCTATCCATCCTCATTCAGTTTGTTTCTGGATACCCATTTGTTCCAATCACGTTCTTATTATTAGGCCTTGGAACAAGTTCCCATGTTTCATTCTTCTCTATCTGATCCAGTTCTTCTTCCATAGCTTTGATCCAATGTTCATCAGTGTTGGATGAACTTCAAAACTGTTGGGTTCAACTGTGGACAATAGTGCTAGATGTCTTTGTTTTGGTGAGCAAAATTTTCGTCGGGTTTCAACTCCTGCATATTTATTCCTAATGATATGTTTTGGTGGATGATTTTTTTTCACTCACCGGCTAGGAGTTTTGGGAGATATATGAAGATTTTGTTGGTCATCTTCCTCTTGCTTTGATTTTGGCTGCTCTTCTTCTTCTTCTTCCACTTATGCTTCTTCTACTTTATCTTTCAAATCCTCTTCTCCTTATTTCTCTTATGAGTCTTTACTTTCATCTTGTGGATTTTGTACACTTGTCTCATCAATATGTACATTGATGCTTTCCACTATTATGTTGATTCTGAGATTGAAACATTTGTAAGCCTTTCTCTTTCTTGAGTACCCGAAAAATATGCCTTTGTCAACTAGGGAGTCAAATTTTCCAATCCTTCCATATTCTCTTTTGATATAGCACTTGCTTCTAAATACTCTAAAATGCTTCACATTTGTCGGTCTTCATTTCCATAGATCATAGCGATTCTTATTATTATTACTTCTAAGCATTCCTTTATTCGAGATATGAATTGTTTTATGTATTTCCTGTTCCCAAAAGATGTCTTACAACTTGGAATCTTTCAACATGGTTCTAGCCATTTCCTGTACCATTTTGTTCCTTCTTTCAATGACTCTGTTTTGCTGAGGTGTCATGGCTTAAGAATTTCCTTTTTATTCCATGTTTGCCACAAAAATCCATGAATTCTTTCATTGTAAACTCTCCGCCATTGTCTGATATCAAACATTTGATTTTAAAGTTTGTCTTTGTTTCAACCATCTCTTTGTATATATTGAAGTGTTCAAATGCCTCTGAGTTTTTCTTGAGAAAGAAAACTGCAGTCATTCTTGTGTAGTCATCAATCAATAACATGAAGTATTGTTCACCATTTAATCCCTTTGTTCTCATTGGTCCACATAGATCAGTATGTACATTCTCCAATGGTTTTTTTGTTGAGTACTCCTTTGATTTGAACTTGGTCTTGGTATGTTTTCCCTGTAGACAATGCTTACATAGAGTATTCGTTGGCTTTGAAATTTCAGGCATTTCTTTTACTCCTTCCTTTCTATTGATTTTGATAAGATTGTCAAAGTTCATGTGACCCATTCTTTTGTTCTAGATCCAACCTTCATTTTCCTTTCCAAAGAAACAACTTTCTTTTCCAATTTCATTGAAAACATATATGTTGTTCGGAGTCCTTATCGCTGCTGCCACTAATTTG
Source organism: Picea sitchensis (assembly GCA_010110895.2). NCBI lineage: Eukaryota > Viridiplantae > Streptophyta > Pinopsida > Pinales > Pinaceae > Picea > Picea sitchensis. The sequence goes on from SNQJ01S0126089.1 coordinate 17,064, forward strand.
CATGATCCTTATTTCCTAATTTCGCATTTCTCTTAGTCAAAACTTGGAAGAAAAAATGAGAAAGGATCGAGCTCCAAGATATTTCATTTGATGGTCTTTCATTTCTGATGATTTGATCCAATAGTTTGGTGCTCTTCTACTACATATATTTATTTTAAAGATCTTTCCTTCAAGAGACTATTTTTTCTTCCAAGTTTCCAATCATTTTCTCCTTTTCTTCTAACTGACTTCTAAGTACTTCCTCAATTCTTTTGTATTCTTATATTTTAATTTTTAATCTCGTGATCATCTGCTTGATTTCTTCAGAGTTGGAATTTTGAGATCCCTCTTTCATTTTTAACTCTGCCTTGAGTGATTTTTTTTTCTTTCTTTCTTTCCTAAGTTATTCTAATTCACCAATTAGCTCTTCTCTGAGATTGACTTATCCTTCTTCTTCAGAATCATATTCTACTACCATTAAGAGTACTCTTTCTGAATTATTGTCACTATCATTATCCTCCTCGACTAATGAGGAATTTTTCTCCTTTGAGTAGAAACTTTTCTTAAAGAAATTCCTTTTGTTTCTTCCCTTGTTTCCCTTTTGATATTTATTTTCCCTTTTAGAAGCTTCTTGTTCATCACTATATTTATTCTTATGAGGCCATTTAGAATAAAAATGACCAATACCACCACAATTAAAACATTTCAATGGAAGCATACCTTTATACTTGTCGGTTCCTTTATTTAATTTCCTTACAAAGTTAGCCATCTCTTCATCTTCATCTGAATCGTCACTACAACTGCAACCTGGTTTTGACTTTTTCTTGTTCTTCTTGTTTGTCTTCTTGGATGCCTTGAAATTTTTTTCCTTCGTGACTGGGTTCTCCTATTCTATTCTCATTTCATAGGCTGTAAATATTCTATGTAGCTCGTACATGCTCAATGTACCGAGATATGCGCTTTCTTCTAGGGATGATATTTTAGGATCAAATCTCATAGGAAGAGGCCTCAATACCTTTTGAACAACCAATGATTCATCAAATTCTACTCCCAATCCCTTAATAGTGTTAACTATTTTTCCAACTCATACAAGGTAGGTTGAAATGTCTTCATCTTCCTTCATCTTCAATTGTTCAAACTTAGCTCTGAAGACTTGAATCTTAGATCCCTTAAATTTGGCATCTCCTTCATAAATATTTTGGATTTTATCCCAAATATCCTTTGAACTGTCACAATGCATAACCTTGACAAATACTAAATCAACTAGACTTCTCATAATGGTACCTTTAGCCTTTGAGTTGTTTTCACTTAGTTTATTTCCATATTTGTCAGTTGGGGGAGTAGTTGGTGTTGTATACCCATCTATTATTGATTGCCAAACATCAAATCCTTGTTCCTGTAAAAATGTTTTCATCCATTTATTATAGAAGGTATAGTTCTAATTGTCAAACATTGGTGCTCCAAACTTAGTGTATTTGATGGTCTCCTTCTAGTGGTTATACTGCTTCCTGAAGGACCTACTATGATACCAATTATTGGAATATTGAGAGGGGAGGGGTGAATCAATATGATCACAATTAATACTTTTAATTACAATATAAAACCTCCAATAAATATCATGAGCATTAAATACATCATCAACACCATAATTCAATGCATAGACATCACATAAACACAGTCACCAAAATTTTACATGGAAACCCAATGCGGGAGAAAACCACAAAATGTTTTTCTTATTTATCAAAGAGTAAATTCATTGGAAGCACCAACTTCCTATTTCTCCAGCTACAATTGAAAGGAGGATACAACCCCCTATTTATAGGCTGCAACTTGAAGGAAAATCTAACTCCCTAATTTACCTTCTCCAACCGGAAGAGGGCTATAACCCCCTTTCCTTGCCCCATCCAACCGACCTGAAATATAAATGTAGACCAGTCTGTCACTACCTCTGACTTTGTAACTAATAACCTATTTTTGCTTATGTTTATGATACTTTTTTTGTTTCTATTGATTTCAATATCTCATCAAAAATGCAACCACACATAACTCATACCAAGATCCACAAGAGAGTTCTCCAAATCAAATTCTTATGAATCACTACGACATACATGTTCCTGATTTATTCAAAATAAACACCCTAACATACACATGAATACATACCTTCAACCTCTAGCTAACCTGAGTTTTAGATATATGATCTTCAACAATTTTTCTTCACGGGTTCACAACCCTTACATTGTCTGCTCTCAGATTTTTGTGCTTTTCCCCACTGTAGCTCACAGATGCCCATGCTTTTCCTTCTGAAACCCACGGACTTATGAAAAGAACCTAGATCTGTAATTTGTTCTCTGTATGCTCGGCTCCTGAAAACTTCTTCCTTTAGTGGACTTTGTTGACCTCCACTCACTGCCTCAGATCTACCAATCTATATTCACAGAAGTGATTTTCCAATTGAATCTTCTCTATTTTTTAGTGAGGATCTCATAATGAGATGCAACTCACATAGGATCTCATGATAACATGAAACTCACATGTAACTTATTAACTTTTTTTTACAGTTACTTTAACATGCAACTTACATGCAACTTATTAACTTCTTTTTCAAGGGTTGAAATCATTGACACCCTATTTTTCAACAATCAATGACAACCAATCTTTCAAAAATTAATGACAACCAACCTTTGAACAACTAATATTTCAAAAATTAATCTTTCAACATACTTTACATTAACCCAATTTTGATGAAGGAAAGAAAACTAAAAAAATATTCATACCATGTCGTAAAAAGTTATTCCCTATGCATATGATAATCAACATGCCTTTAATGAAAAGGGAAGGTGGGAAAACCAAAGAAATTTTTTATGGATAACACGCTTGTCTCTTTTTATAATTAGTTAAATGGTATTTTAAATTCAAATGATTTATATTTAAATTTAGGACATTGAGCTTTGAGGTGACTCACTAAACACAAACATTTTACCCTTGCCAATTTTGCGTCAAGGTGAGAAGCCAAGAAAACAGACATGTGCTAATGTCACTGGAGGGGGATTCAAAGACACATAACTTCCTCACATGGCATCCAATTAGAGTGTCACTTTTTTCCCTGTGAAGTATGTGGAGAGGCGCTCTTGGTGAGCCAGCTAACTGTGCCATACAAACATCTCATATGTGTAATGACCAACGCAACTAGTTCAGGAAAGAAACCCTAGGAAATCCATTTTGGTACTTCTATGTTTCGATTTTTGATTATGTGATTTGTGTTGGAATCGTAATGGTGAGGATCATACGACTATCATGTTTCAGAGGTGAAAATTTCACTTTGACGGGTGTAGAAAAATTGAGCTCAAAGGAAATTTTTTAATGGAAGTTCAGGTCCCATTTTCGCTATTGCTTCACCCAAATTAGATTATGTCATTTGTTGGGTCATATATGATGTACAATATTCTAATTCACCCATTGATACTGAGGTTATGTGTCAATAATACAAATTTATAAATCCACCAAAACAACGAACTGACGTCCAGTGCGCTTAGTATTGTCTAGGAGCTGAAAGGACCAAATTTCTTCCAAAGTGCATTTTAGAACCAACGCAAGACCAATGGGTGTTGCAACTAACCCATATTATTCTAGGTGATTCTTTCAAAGTGATGATTTATTCATAACATCAAGAAAATAAAAGAAAACAAGCTAGTACCATGTGCGCGAAGAAAGTAGTTGGGGACATTACAAACTTGATTATGATTGCAATTCGAAGTGGGTCAGGTGAGGTAGGAAATAAATGAACAACTATATATACAAGTATGGAGAGTTTATTCATTGGGAAATTTTAGAAGACTAACTAGCTGGCGTAGCAAGAAGGGCCTGAGCTGGAGGAGGATGAGATAGACCTAAAAACGAATGTTGGCCAAACTGACCTAGTCAATGTTGACGAGAGGGAGAAGATCCTATTCGATGTGCTTAGTGATGATGAGGGGTCGACATCCTTCAGTTGATGTATCGAGGACAGGTGAGGGAAACATATCAACATAAATCACATCGACGATGAAGAGGCGAACCTTGTCGATATGCAGTGCAATAAAGAAAAAGAGAGGGGTGTTGTCGATATGCAGTGTATCGATGAAGTGAAAGGGGGTTAGCCGATGGAAGGATTGTGAACGGTGAAGATAATAATGTGACCAATATGGGTAATATCATGTTGATCATGCAAAATTCACCAACGATGAAGATGTGTGTTAATGAGGTTTGGTGGAAGCGCGCTTGCGCATCATCCAAGTTAAAAGCATAGTGGCCTATGTATAGGAGAATAAATCAATGTCTCCCTAATGTGATAGTGGAAGAAGGATGTGTTCATCAGTACATTGTGTATTAGCACAGGAAGAGGGACCTTGATGAAGTAAGGATCGATGAATCGACGTGATCTGAGGAGGAACTAGAAATGATAAGATGAGAAGAGCAGGGGGAAGACTTAGGCTTAGCTATTAGAAAAAAGAGAGAATGTGAGGGTTATTGTATGAAAATTTGGAGGGGGGGCAATTTCTTATCTTAGAGAGGTGGTAAGAGAAGAACATTGGGATTTTTTTATGTGCACACAACAAATAGTGATACAATAGGCAAAGCTAGGATATCTACTAGTCTTTCCTAACTGATAAGAAGAAAATCTGTGAGGTCATATAATTACTTTTTAAGATGAAAAAATCTAGAAATAATGCTCAATATTTACATGAAATATTTCATCATGGTGGGCTCACTTGTAACCCTTACATATCAGCTAGTAGAGCGCATATATTGTAGATGGAGGATGAATGATGATGATATTTATTTCCTTAAACTGTGTCAATGATCTAGCTTGGTATCTTCATCGTGGAGCTGATATATATTTGGGATAAATAAATATTTTTCACCAGGTGCATATATATATATATATATCTCGCAGGTGTTTCTCTGCCTCCTAAGAGAATATATACCCCTGATGGAGTCATCACGGTGTCACAAACCTTGCTCCACTTCCAGAAATCATCCATAGCCCCAACAGAGATATCTACATGTCCCCTAGTCTGGTCAAACTTTCCCTTCCATTCCTTCCTGGCTTATTTAGTGCATGCTTAGCATTTGGTGGATGGGGAAAGTGGTGTAATTTTAGCATGATAGGGGATGATTGCCATCTATTGAGATTTATTTGAATATTTGTTGCACCTAGCTATGTAATGATATCCCTTTTGGTTTTCAGCCTTTAGAATTTGACACTTCACCTTTCATGTGAGTAGCTACATAGTGTGTGGATGGTTCCTTCGTTACATAGGATTTTCTCGCCATCCAATATGAAAGGATGACTGTTGATTAACCATTATACTCAGTAATGGTTTAACTACAGTCACAACATCCCCAGATAGTTATGATTCATGTTCAAATAGAGACCCATTAATTCCGCTCATGAGCTAGGAAAGAGATGCAAGTTGATTCATGATTGCTTCTAGTGTGAAAATGTTTCCCGTGAGAGTAAAAACAGAGGTGAGAGGTCTGTGTGTCATTCAAATATAATAAATGATCATAAGACAAACAAAATTTAAGAAATAAACAACTTTCAAAGGAAAATATGGTAAAGAAATAAAGAGGAGAGATGATGTATTTAGGGTTAGAGATGAACTCGGTCCAAGTCCTTGTTGCAACTGAAAAATAAAATTTTGGAGAAATGAAGACTAAAGGTATGCATTTAAGAAATGAAAATGGACTAAGAAAGAGGTCATAGATCAAATGTTTCCAGAAAATCTAGGGATATTCATGCATTCCAACTAGCAAGAATATTTTCAACATCTTGATAAAACTAATCAATGTGAAATTTAACACTCATGTTATTTCATTTATATGAGATTTGGTGTTAGCGCTGACTGAGAATTGCACTCTTCATCCATATTTTTTTAAGACTTCCAATTCAATTTTTTGGCATTATGCTTGAGGGGTAAGGATTGGCCAGAATTCCACTTTGTTGTCCATCAAATTCCTTTGCTTTGGCCTTGTGAAATCCTCCTCACTTCTTCCATATTCAGAGTTGAAGTTACAGAGTGATATACCAAGTTAACCAAATTTTTTATGTTTCATGAGCAATGTGGATCTTCTGAAGAAGTGTGTCTTCCTTAAATATCTTCTTTTCAAGTGAATATATCTTTCCATGATCAAAATCCGAAAAACCTTTTTGAAAATGATCTCCACAGTAATATGAAAAACAACGATCAAAATTTGTCTGGATATTTGAAATCAAACCATGAGTGTTACCTATTCTAGTTTTCAGGGAAAGATTAGACTTGATATTGAGTGTGTTTTTGTCCGATGAAATATCTTCTTTTGGGAAACAAATGAATGTAGATGTAATGATCACGGGTTTTTCCTTAAAGAAGTGTGCTTGAGGGATGTTTGATTCATTAGTATTCCTGATATTAGATCTCACTTGAGGTAGATCAAAGGGAGACTTAAAATTGATGCTATGAGAAACGTTGTGAACAACCACTATGATTCCCTCTACCTAGTTTTCACCTTAGCCAAGATGCAAGGTATTCTTTAGCATATGTTCTTGCAAAATCTTGGGGTAACCAGCTGCTCAATTATCAATGTCAAAGTGAATGTTGTTGAAACCAGTGAATTTTTCAATTGAACTTCTTAGAGAATTATTTCATGTTTTTTCCTCACGGAGATGGAGAAAACCCAAGATTAAGCCAATTTTTTAGTCAGATCAAGATGAAAAGACTCAAATTAAAAGAAGAAATATCTGATGAAAGGAAACTTAAACTAAAGCAAAAATTCACATACTGCAAAATAGACTAATCGCAATTGGTGACTTTTATTGAAGAACCCAAAACAAATCAAAACATATGTTATTCAAATGAAAACAAAAGAAAGAATTTGATCTATTCCTTTCAAAAGGAATTAAAAGAACTATGCTAATCCTACTCCTAACCTATCCTATACTAGTTGAAAGAGAGCTAGGTATAAGTGTAGTTCCAATGGATCCAATCAAGCAACTCCAAACCTACGATTATATTTTCATTGAAGTTCAACTGCAAAGAATGAAGTAGTGAGGGATGAAAGATTGAAAGAATTGATTCAAGCAAGTTTGCACTCAGTAGGTCAAATTTGGCAGTGTTATTGTTAATGTGAAATGTGGATGTGTAATATTCCTCCAAGCAAGATTCAACTATATCTCAAAATTTAGAATGATCATCATAGGACTGTTGGAAGGAAATGGAAGGTGATTGATGCACATGAAGAGACTCATAAATGAAGCCTGAGTTTAATTGGAGTGGGTGACATCGTTCGTCCTAGGAGTAGAATTAAGAGAATGAGTAACTGACATGATCATCTGTTGAAATTGGAGTGTCTCATTATCGATGCAAATCTCCCTGGGTTCAAATTTCACATACTCTGCATGTTGAGAGGAGAGATGATAGTTGATTATATGTGTGAAACATTGAGTGAAATATGACTCCAAATATTCTCCTACGACATCAATGAAATCACATGAAGATTGTTGGAAGATTAAAACAAAATCCAAGGATGAGTGACACATCTGCCCCTAAGGATTAATAGGTAATTCTAGAACATATTGAGATGATGATAATTCCTGGTTAGGCTCAATGTTTCTTATGTTGTGCATGGTGATGGGTTTTTCATTTGTTGTGATTTATTCATGTGGATCTAGGACATCATTATGCTTTGCACACATTTTATTTTATGTTGTTAACATTTGTGCGTCAATATTAGAAATTCCATATTGTGTAGGACTGGAAAATGATAGGTCAGCATTAACATTCAATTCCAAAATAGTAAAGTAGTCATCGAAAATAGGATTATCAAGATTAAATTGTGATTCAAAAGGTTCCAGAAAAGAAGGACTTAGAACTTGGTGCATCCTGGATGGATTGTCATGAAGAATGATTTCTTGATCAATCACAACTTTGAAATATTTTTGTTTTAATTTAGCATTCAGTGTTCTGTTGTAAGAACAACATAGGTTGCACTGCATGATGAGCATGTGGGTGACCAATGTCAAACAAATTTGTATCAAGTGAACAAATATCTTTAGATTCTAAAAATGATGAGATTTATTTAGTGAGAGATTCATTGCAGACCAGAATATGTTCATGATTTCCTGAAGGGGGATCATTAAATGGTTCTCACTCTTGGGCTAAGGGGTCTAGTATTAAAGATAAGGATTCCCCCACATATGTGTTAGAGTGTTGATCAGAGATTATGTAACCCCTACCTTTCATGATCAGTCATGGACCTTGTGAATTAGGGATGATTTGATCATCCATGTTGAACCTTTGATGATTAGAGACGAGATAGGAAAACCAATTCGAGATTAATTGGTCTGAGGGTTTTTCATTTTTAGAAAATCTATGACAAATCTACATAAATATTAGGAATAAATTATCCAAATATTCATTTCCAAACCTACAGATTCATTTAAGTACGTACAAGACTTTGTCATAAACGTAACATTCATGAGTAGAGATAAACATTTCCATGAATTGTTTCCATCTATGAATCAATTTTGTTGGCAATGTCCTAAAATGGGTTTTAATTCTCCCTTCGAATGTGAGGATAAATAATCAACATGTTTCATTGTCCCATACAATCTTTAGATTTCATCGAGTGATATCAAACCGATTAAGGTGTGTGAATGCAGAGACATGCCTTTCACCATCGAATTTGGGGTTTGACAAGAGATTGAATGTCTTGACTAGAATGGCCTTAGTGGGTCTCATAAGACTCAAAGGATCATCATATATAGAGGTATTGAGAGGATCCATGTGTTAGTTGAAATTTAGGCAAAATAAATTCACATGGGCAGCCTTGTTATTCATCCCTCCTAGCACCATTTTTTTTTATGGGTATAAATTCACCCAACAATAGTAAGGGGTTAACCTCGATAATAAGTCCCAATTAGACCTCTCACTATTTGGAATAGGGAACCCATCTGGATTCTAGCCTGGAAACCATTGTTGGTTTGGTTTTACCAGTTGTGTCCAGGTCTACCGATAAAGGTGAGTGATGGATGGTTACGAAAATGGAAGATGTAGATGAAGACTATCTAAATGTGATTCTAATATACTCTAAACCTATCCTAGCCTAACCAGGAGAAAATTATTGTAACCGCATGAGATGTAATGAAACCAAACCCTGATAAAAACCCCAATGAGATAGATGACATGAAGGTGTAGATTTAGATTCACATGCATAAATAAACATAACCACAAAATTCTAAACCATATATGTGCAACCATAAACAACTCATGTGCTCAATGAAATATAATATAAGAAAGAGTTATAAACATTAGGAGTAACATATCTTGTGTTAGAATAGTCCATAAGCAAACGTGTCTTTACATCCCATGTGAAAAGCATACATGATACTTAAAATAGTTCCCAGTAAAACAACCACACATGCAAGTTATTCTTTCTATCAAAATTTGGCCCTAAGGGCTTCTCCATATTAACAGTTTCAACAATAGTACATGAAAACTCCAAGGACA
>SNQJ01S0126090.1:26393-37268 GCA_010110895.2 Picea sitchensis
CTTGTCAATTTGTATATCACAAAACTGTGGGTATTCTTTGTAGGCCACGGAATAGCAGAGGCCCAATGCTATACTTTTTGGACATGATGCACTTAAAATTCTAATAGTCTGGAAGTCTGATTGTCAGTTTGTATATCGCGGAACTATTTGTGCTTTTTGTAGGGCACGGAAGAACAGAAGCCCAAATTTCAGCTCGACATCCCGAGAACCCGCCATCCAAAAACTGGCTAAGTATGGAATAAGGGCTCCGCTTTGTAAAATTACATATTCTGTATGTATAAATTAAGTTGTCCAGGAACCTTTCATTTCATAAATTTCAATTTCTATTGTGTCCACGATCCCTTCTTTTAAAGAAAACTAAGTCAGGAACGCTATTTTTTGTTTTTGTTTTTTGTCAACAAACCTAAATTGCAGAGCAATGATACATACATGGTGTTTTGTCTGAGTTTCCTCCCCATAGTCCGAACTCCGCTTGTCAATTTGTATATCGTGGAACTCTGGGTATTCTTTGTAGGCCACGGAATAACAGAGGCCCATTTCTCAGCCTACCAGCCCGAGAACCCGCGATACAAAAACTAGCTAAGTACAAATTCAGGGCTCCGTGCATACTCTATAAAATGTCATCCCCATACTCTATAAAAGTACATTCTCGTATGTATAAAAGTAAATACCTTTCATTTCATAAATTTCAATTTCTATTGTGTCCACGATCCCTTCTTTTAAATAAAACTAAGTCAGGAACGCTAATTTGTTTTTGTTTTTTGTCAACAAACCTATGTAACAGACATTACCACTATTTTTTCTAATTTTTGCCCACGTACCCATGTACATCAACTTCTTTCCCACGTGTCTGTACTCCATCGCATTTATTCCCTTTCTCGCGGATGGGGTGCTAGTAGAGCACACATGTCGAGTGGAGCAGCCAGGACCGATCCTCCATGGCGCTGGCCACGTGACGACTGCATGCCATTCCCTCCCACCTGCGTCATGACTTTAAGTTCATCTCGATCGAGGCAGGGTGCCATTACTCTCAGTGCACCCTGCTCTACCTTCGCATCCTTTTGATGGACCAACACCCTTGTTGGGCCTTTACTCTACGTGTTCGGCCATTTATGGAACCTCACCAGATCCCCAACCTATTTCAATCTCTCCAACGGGTCCAGATGGCTCATTCTTTCCTGCTTTTTCTTCTTAGATCTCGATCTCCTGCCCAGATTTTCCCTGCTCTACTTTTGTCCTCTCCTGCTCTGTTCCTGATGCATTTTCGCTCTCCCACTATCCCGGAGATGCCCTAACTACGAGGAAAGTCGAAACGTGGGCCAGCCTGGTAGCCAAATCGACCCCGCCTGGTCCTTCGTCCCCCGCCTGCTCCCTCCCTGTTATCGTCCTCCTCTTTGGCCACCTCATCCTCCTCCCTGGCGCAGTCGACTCAAATTCCCGCTTCTCTCCCACCCCTTGTTGCATCCCTTGCCAATAGAATGGAGGGGTTGGATTGCTCAGGGGCCTCACTGGACTACAACCCAAAACCTTTAGGCAATTCGACATATGTTTCACACCCAGGCCCTTTGGCTCCTCCAAACTCTCCGGCCACTCAGTTGCTTCAAGACCAGTCTCATGACGCCTAATTTCAGATTGATGGTCCGGAAGCCAGTCAAAATTCGCGACAGCAACCCCAATCTCAAGCCAGTTCCAACGCTGACCTAGAATGTGAGTGGAAAACAGGCCTTGCACTGGTGCAGAGCCTGGTATTCAACCTGCGTCGGGACATGGATGACCTCTGGTTCTGCCTAGAGACCCTGGACGATAAAGCCTCTCAACTCCTGCAGTTTCTCTCTGCGTTATAGGGTTCTCATCACCTCCCAGCAGAGGTAGCCCAAGCAGCAAAAACCTCAACACCAATGTTGGCACTGGAAAATTTGGTCCATGCAGAGGCTTCCATCATGCCCGGAGGATGTCCATAAGGAAGAGCACGTGCCATCACAAACTGAGGATGCCATGCAACTAGATCAGACATCGGTCGAGGAGGAACCGCCTCCTCCTGGGGACACAACATTATGCGCCTTCTGCATGGCCACATCACCACACTATAACCCATATCGGTGATCTGTCTGTTGTTTTTGTCTATTGTTTTGTCATGTGCATGGTGACCTTTCATGCATTTCTCCATGGTTATTATAATTATGCTGTATACACTTTCCACAGTTGTAACGACCACCATTAGGGGCGAGAATTTTGAACTCTTTTTGCATCAGTAACAGTTTAGACTTCAGGTATGAAGCTGTTCGACTGGCTGAGCTGGTTTCCCCTTAGGGCAGCTTAGTATTTACAGCTTGAAACCATGGAAATTCTCTGTACTCCATTTTGACAGACTTTTATACAATCTTACTTATAAAAAAAAATATTGAATAAAATTTAAATAATTGTTTATACTATTCATTAGGTAAAACATGTCATAACATTATATAAATTACTATAAATATCCATACAATGTTATAATATTCTATAAATTGTAGTCTCATGTTTATGATGGAATTGTTCGGTGCAAAATGTATATAACAAAAGTCTTTGGTGCAAAATGTATATCACGTAACATGTTGGACATGAAAAGTGTGAACCCGTGACTCTACCAACCCGCAACTCTGTAATTGTTCCGTGAAAAATGTATCAAGTTTAATAACATTATACAAATTACTATAAATCTTGGTACAATGTTATAATTTTCTATAAATTACTGTCTCCTGTATATGACAAAATTGTTGGGTGCAAAATGTATATCACGGAAGTGTTGGGCTATATATTCATCACATGAGCTCCTTCAAATTGAAATAGTCTGCAAGTCTGATTCTCAATTTGTATATCGTGGAACTGTCGGTGCTATTTGTAGGACACAAAACAACAAAAGCCCGATTTTTAGGTCCCCAGCCTGAGAACCCGGGATCCAAAAACTAGCTAAGTCGTATAGTTTATGGTCTCTGGGATCCTATAATTTCATAAATTTCAATTTCCTGTATCGAGGAGCCCCTATTTTAAAGAAACCTAATTCGGAAATGCTATTTATTTGGTCCTTTTGTCCACCGCCCTATGTAATAGACATTGGAACTATACTTTTTGCCCTTTTTTCCACCAGCATATGTAAAACCTATGTAAAGAAAACTAATTGGTGAATGCTGAATTTTTTGGACATGAGCTTCTTAAAATTCAAATAGTCTGCAAGTTCGATTCTCAATTTGTATATCGTGGAACTGCCGGTGCTATTTGTAGGAAACTAATTGGCGAATGTTGAATTTTTTGGACACAAGCTCCTTAAAATTCAAATAGTCTGCAAGTCTGATTCTCAATTTGTATATCGCAGAACTGTTGGTGCTATTTGTATAACATGGAACAAAAAAAGCCCAATTTTCAGGTCCCCAGCCCGAGAACCCGCGATCCAAAAACTGGCTAAGTCGAGAACCCGCTTTTTTAAAGAAAACTAATTCGGGAATGCTATTTTTTTCATACTTTCGTCCACCAGCCTATGTAACAGACATCAATACTATTTTTTTTGTTTTTTTTTCCACCAACATATGTTAAAAGGAAAACTAATTCAGGAAGCCCCTTCAAATTCAAGTAGTCTGCAAGTTTAATTGTCAATTTGTATATCGTGGAACTCTAGGTGCCATTTGTAGGCCACAGAACAACAGAAACCCAATTTTCAGCCCGCCAAACGAAGAACCTGCCATCCAAAAATTCAAATAGTCCGCAAGGCCACTTCTCAATTTGTATATCGCCGAACTCTCGGTGCTATTTGTAGGTATCGGAACATTAGAAGCCCAATTTTCACCCCGCTACCCCGACAACCCGGAATGAAGCAAATTCAAATAGTCTGTAAGACCGCTTGTCAATTTGTATATCGTGGAACTCTCGGTGCTATTTGTAGGGCACGGAACAACAGAAGCTCAATTTTCAGCCTGCCAGCCCGAGAACCCGCGATTCAAAAATTCAAATAGTCCACAAGACCGCTTCTCAATTTGTATTTTGCGGAACTCTCGGTGCTATTTGTAGGACACAGAACAACATAAGCCCAATTTTCAGTGCACCTCCCCAACAACCCGGAATGAAGCTTTCGTCCATGCTCTATATATCTACTTAATCAAATTACATATTTGATATGTATAATTTCTCCTGTCCACGAACCTATAATTTCATATATTTCAATTTCTTTTGTCCAAGAGCCCTTCTTTTAAAGAAAACTAATTCAGTATTGCTATTCTTTTTATGCTTTTGTCCACGAACCTATGTTACATACGTTGACCCTTAAATCTCAAATAGTCCACAGGCCCGATTGTCAATTTGTATGTCACGGAACTCTGGGTGCTATTTGTAGCACACAGAACAATATAAGCCCAACTTTCATCCTGCCAGCCCGACATCCCCCATGCTCTATATATCTACTTAATCAAATTACATATTTGGTATCTAGTAGCCCTTCTTTGTAACATATGTATGCCCTTAAATTTCAAATAGTCCACAACTCCAATTGCCAATTTCTATGTTGTGGAACTCTAGGTGTTATTTGTAGGCCAAGGAACAACAGAGCCTGATTTTCAGTGCACCAACCCGAGAACCCGCTATACAAAAAAATGACAAGTATGGAATCTCTTTCCCAAACTTTATAAAAGTACATATTTCGTATCTATAAAAGTCAATATCTATTTTATAAAATTACAAATTTCGTATGTATAATTTATGTTGTCCACGAACCTATAACTTGATAAATTTCAATTCCTTTTGTATCCACTAGCCCTTGTTTTAAAGAAAACTAATTCGTGAATGTTATTTCTTTTGTGTTTCCATGTACTTCAACTTCCTACCCACGTGTCTGTACTCGGTCGCATTTATTCCCATTCCTACCTGGCAGGGACTACGTTGCCATGAAACACTTGTTTTTATTTTTTATTGGCCGCTACTTTCACTAATAATGGTATCAAACTATTGTTTGAGTGCCACGTGTTCAATCGGTCCCAATAAACAATTTTTATCTAATTTATTTATCTCAGTGAAAACCGGAGTCATGCAGTCCTCTACCAGTCTCTGATGTTGAAAGTGATAGACAGAGGACCAATGATTCATCATTGCCGATGTAATTGAAGGGGATCTTGAAAGAAATCTAAACTGCCAGTTTGTCAGAATCTTTTCATATTGATTGTTGATACTTTTGAATTAAAATAATAAATACTTGTTTTTCTTATCTGCGTGATTAACGAACGATTCGCACCGATCTACGTACAATGACAAGTTCGTCCATTACTTTAAAGGGTCTAACGACTAAGATCAATTTCTCCTCTGAGGATTGTTCTAGGCCGTTCGATTTTCCTTAAGGAACGGGACATTAAGTGGATAAGTAAACTGAAAGTGATGAATACTGGCCCCGCTGCCGTGGGCTCTGCCAATGTGTCCATTCCTCTGTTTGACCAGATAGCCTTATTTCCCTACAAGTGTCTGTCACGCAAAATTTTGGGCCTCGCATGGTCGGCAATTAGACGACATAGAACGGCGGGTAACAACTCAGACGATATGGATCGCCAAATGAAAATAATGACGTTGGTTCTAGGCCTGTTTGTTCTCATGCCCTGGAAAGAAAACAAGCTCAGGGGCAGGGGAAACCGTGAATGGTTTTCTTTGCATTTTTTTAATCCAATAATTTGTTGATTCAGAGACCGATTGTTGTAACTTCTCCAAAAAATTTACGTTGTTATTGCGATCCAGGCAATATTTTGACCCAGTGTGGCCTTTTTCGCATCGTTCAAAGCACCATTGTGGCTGTTTTGTCGCTCGAAATTCGACATAAGGTATTTTTTTCTGCTCGTTTTGCACAATCTTGTTGTATTTTGGTTCAATTTCGTGCGTTCGTGCCAGGATTTGGCTATGGCGGCTAACTTAGGAGGCTACGACGTTTCTCGAGACAGATATTAAGTAAAGCTTGCGCAAATATGGTTAAATTTCATTGGCGTTTTGTGTTCCTCTGAAGTTTTTTTCCCAGAGAGTCGCCAGGCCGGAGGCTTTTAGCTATCGTCTGTCTAATTTTTGGCTTCGGAGTTCGAAACTTTTATAATTTCTTCTTTCTCGCTGCGATTCGCTTCTTGCTGCAGTCCCTCGAACAGTTTGAGAAAATTACTAGATTTTCGTACGTAGTTTTTGCAAAGATTGTGGACGAGACCTTAACTGGGAGAGGATTTGTTAATTGTCATGGACAAAACTTTGAATACTGGCAAGCACGTTTATTTATTAAAGATTGTAGCAAAGCTCTGATATCCGTATCAGTACTTAAAGAACTCACTTAAACTTTACATGCACTTCGAGATTGCGACCTAAACTTTGCGCCTTTATTTTTCTGAAGCCTGCTTAAAATACCTTAAATCTGTGTATTTATTAGGACTGGAAACAAAAAAGAAAAAGCTTTCAACTCCTAGTTAGATAGTGTGCCAATATCCCTTCATTTGGTCGGAATGTAGTTTTCTTGTCACTTTCATTTGGAAGATGTTTTTCGACCTCCATTATCTTGTTATAGATCATTCATTCCTAATTTAAATTTTATCTTCGGAATATTTACTATTTTGTTCGGTGAATCATTGTAGCTCGCTTTCGGTCTTGTGCATTTGATCACCGATGATACGCTCTGGCAGCGGTTACCTGGAATTCTTGAGGATATATCTGCATTTTTTAAATTAGGTTCGGTAAATGTCAAACAATGCTTCAATTTCATTCCATGATTGACTTTCCTTGTTTTGCATGAAATTCGGAGCTCTTTTCGACATCCTTTTTCCTGCTGGGAAATCAACCTATTCCTTTTCTGGTTTTTCCAGTAATTTTTTTGCATTTCCCTGCTTCCATTTGATGTCAGCCAGAGGAGTTATTTGGATTTCTTGGAATAGTTTTACAGCTTGCTGGAAACTAAATGTTGAGAGGAAAGAAAAGATGAGGATTGAGGAACTGCATGCAACTGTCAAGAAAAATAAAGCTAATAGATATTTAGTATTAAATTGTAATTGCAGTTTATGTTTTTTGAAGTGTACATTGTCATGTTTGAAAATGCAACTGCGAATAAAGATAAATCTTGTCATGTTTGAAATCTTGGAAATTGTGACTGTATGAGGATATTGAAAATTGTATTTATTTGATTGAAACCTATGCCATCAATGCTTTAAATAATTTCACAAACTTCTCTTTTTTCACATCTACATTACTAGTATTTGACATTTCCACATTTTGACGCAAATTTCACTCATTAAACTAATCTAATTTGTAATTCATAATAAAAAAGAAAAAAGACATACAAAGAGTTTGAAAAAAATGTACAAGGAAATTGCCATAGATGATGACGATACCTAATTTAGATGTTACTGATTCCTTGGGATCCTCTACTGCTGATCTCAAAATTGACGTGCTACCTACCTCCACCTCTCAAGAATACATGCATACCAAACCTATCACACATAGTGTGCAAAATATTTATTATATGTATTTAGGAAAAATATGTATTTTAATGGGTAAAAAAATACGTAAAATACATATTATTTAAAAAAAAAAAAAAAAAATTATGTGAAGGGTAATTTTAGAAAGAAACTTGTTATAAAAAATATGTATTCAGGAAAAATATATATTCTATGTATTTTAATAGAAAAAAACACATATTGATATAATACATATTATTTAAATTTATTTATTATGTGAAGAGGAATTTTAGAAAGAAACTTGTTATAAAAAAAAATTACTTTATGAGTAGGAATTCTTGTTAAATTTATACCCTTGGTCTATGTGATATGGTGACGGTCTATGTGATGTGGTGAAGTTGACTGGTGAGAGATCTAGGTTTTCTCTCACTAAAAACCAAACATGAATCATGTTGGTGAAAAAGATTAACTATTTTTGTGTATGTGTGTGAACCAAATTCAAATCAAGTTGATTACAAAGGTTAATTTATGTTCTACACTTGTTTGTCTAATTTATGTGGCACAACACTTTCTAATCACAAAAGCAAATTAAGAGAAGTGTTCCAAACATGAATCATGTTGGTAAAAAGGATTAACTATTTTTGTGTATATATGTGTGAACGAAACTCAAATCAAGTTGATTACAAAGGTTAATTTATGTTCTACAAGTGTTTGTCTAATTTATATGGCACAACACTTTCTAACCACGAAAACAAATTAAGAGAAGTGTTAAAGATGTTTATAAAAAGTAAGAATATTTAACTTTTAGCATTATGGAAATTTCTTGAAATGTACAATTTGTTGGGATTTTTACCTTGTTCTTTGATTAAGTTGAGGTTTCATATTATGTTTCTAAATTAGTGTTTTCCTTACTTTCAGTTTCTTTGTTTTATCTATTTTAAAATTGAACAACGTAGCTCAGCAATGAAGACGATCCACCGCACTAACATGCATATAAAATTGTTTGGGCATTCCTATCTTGCTGTATGGTTGGTGCTAAGAAGAAAGTCGAGATCACACTATAAAACTATACATAAATAGAATGGATTACCAAATTTAGATAGTCCATCATCAAATTATTTTGTAAACTATAATTTAATTTCAATGGTATAAACCAACAAACTCTATCCACAAATAATATAATATTTGACACTTGTTTTTAAGGAGAAAAAAATTGATGCATGATATAAGTGAGGTGCACTCATATAGCATGGGTGGTGGAAAAGAAGTGGCATAACCATAGGTGGATAAAGAAATAAATTATAATGAAAAGAAAATAAGAAAATTCTAATTATTATTAATTATCATCATGTAAAAAAAATCACTTAACTTATGATTTTGTAAATATTAAGAGATTTAAGTATATTTTTTTTGGTTAGAAATTAAGAGCTAAACAGTATGCTAGTTTAGAAAAATAAAAAATATAATTTTCAAAAGTTTATTTATAAGAAATTTATGATTAGCAAAGTATAAGTAAGCATGCATAACTCAACAATAATAAATAAATCAGATAGCCAAAAAATTTAGTACAAAACCAGTAGTGTATAAATAACATACATAATTTAGATTTGATTGAAATATTAACACAACTAAAGAAGTAAAACCAAATAACAGAAAGCTAAAACAAGAATAATAGTACCAAATTTGTTGAAGTTGCCTTCCTCTGGTGTATGCTCAAAAATGCACTTCTAATTCATTGATCAAACCCTCAGGGCAGATCTCTTTTTGGGATTGTGATCATGTCAAATAGGACTGCATGGATGACTCGAAAAAACACTGTAGGAAAATGACAACTACAACAGGCTCAACAAACTCTCTTAAGATGCCCAACATCCCTAGGGTTTATGCCTTAGAATAAGACCCAGCTGAAATGCCCAAAAATCGGCCTCAAGAAAGCAAGACAAAAACCTCAGACAGTAGGCATGAAACTTCAGGCTGAAAACCTTAGAACAACAGGTCGAAACCTCAAACAATAGGCCAAAACCTCAGGTTGGAAACCTCATAACAAAAGGTAGAAACCTTAGGCCAAAAACCATTAGAACAACAGGTCGAAATCTCATACAGTGGGGCGAAAAACTTAGAAAACAAACCCTCAAAACAACAGGTCGAAATCTCAAATTGAAAACATTAGAACAACAGGTTAGAATCTCAGATAGTAGGGAGAAAAACTCATAGCATAAAATGTGTCCAAATGAGGCACTATCCCCTCATATAAATACTAAATGTGACCTCAAAAACACTAGGGTTGACCTGACTTATTTTGACTGCGTCGACTTTACATATAACAATAAATAATATATATAAAGTATAAATATAATGAGCCAACATGAAAAAAGGAGGGTCGACTTAAAACATAAAGGAGGGTTGACTTAACACATAAAAGGGGGCCGACTTAACACATAAAAAGGAGCACCAACATCCACTTAAGGCATATAGACCATATAAGTCTTATAAAACATATTAGGAGATTTTCATCATCACTACATACATGGAAGGATTATGATGTGATCATGCCTTTCTTCTAAATTGCTCCTAGGTTACATAGACCATCCCGAGAGAGAATAACGTCACACATCATATTAGCGTGGTACTAGACCAAGAATATACTTAGTCCTAGACTAGGATACCCTAGAACACATCTGGGGGCCCTAGAACACATCCAGGGGCTTATGTCATCAAATTGCTTGGTCACCGACCAAGAACCCCATAAATACACTGTGGGCAGAACTAGGTTCTTTTTCCATGGCTTTAAATTCTTGGTCCGAGACCAAGAACCCCAAGAGTGCACTGGGGGACCTAGATCACAACTAGGGTCTTTTTCCATCCTCCCAAAGAATGGCTCTTGCAAATGCATTAATTTTAACACTCCCTCTCAGCAAGAGATGCATTCTCAGCAACACCAAGCTTGTCTCGAAAGTACACAAACTTTGTCAACGACAAGGGCTTGGTCAATATATATGCAGTTTGTTCCGCAATCGGAACATACTAAATACTGTGAATTTTATTCTACACCATGTCTCGGACATAGTGATATCTCATCTCAATGTGTTTCAATATGTCATGAAACAAAATATTTTCATAAATCTTTATACAACTCTGGTTATCACAATGAATTACTGTGGGTTCTAGCTCGGTGTTGAACAGATGTGACAGTAGCTTTCTGAGCCACACTGCTTCTTTACTAGCAACATTAGCAACAATGTATTATGCCTCTGCAGTTCTTTGGGCTGAAGCCCTGCTATTAGGTAGCTAGAGAGGTAGTGGGGGGTCCAGAGGGCCCATAGTGATAATAGTGGAGGCCATTCAATGTAAGGTGGACTAGGTCCACTATATTATTAAATAAGGCCCACTATGGTAGTTAGATATAATAAATGTAAGAGGACTTCTTAGAAGGTTCTACTTCTAG
>SNQJ01S0126091.1:0-20622 GCA_010110895.2 Picea sitchensis
GAGTCTTCCCAAGTGGATACACTCTTTGAATATTTTGTGAAAAAGTTGGAGGATAGTGGGTTATTTAATGTGGAATCTATAAATACCAATCCAACCTAGAGGAATAATAGGGTTGGTGCTAATAGTGTTTCTAATAAGTTAGATAGGTTTTATTATAATTTCAAATTTAGGTCAAGGTAGTGGGTTGATTTGGGTGGTGACTTTGATTACTTCCATATTTTCTTGGAAGTGACTAGCTTGGGGAGAAAAAACCTTGTACCTTTCAAATATAATTTATCTTGGATTGAGGATGGAGGTTTTGTTTAGGTGATTAAGAATTAGTGGGCACCTTATGAGAAGGAATTAAAGGAGGTGGAGTATAATATTGAGGCTCTCTATTTATAGGAGTCATGTGGTTTTTCTAACAAGGAGCATAAGGCTAGGGATATGGATTTGGAGAAGAAAAAGTGATTTCTATTGGATGAAAAAGATGCTACTTGGAGATTAAAGAAAAAGGATTTAAGGATTGGAAAGGGAGATGAGAATTATAAATTCTTCCACCAATTTTCAAATCAGAGGATGTGTGTAAATACATTTTGGAAATTTTAGAGTAGGGATGACACTAAGATATATCATTTTGAGGATTTATTTAAGGTTGGGTGAAGAATTTTAAAGACTTATTTAAAGAAGACACTAGATCTACTATTGCATAAGTGTTAAAGATGACATAATTGTCTCCTAGATTTGTGTTTAAGGAGGATAATGATATACTAATGGAGGATATTCTGAAAGAATATCTTCAAGATATTCTACATTCTTTCTAGAAAGACAAAATCATAGGACCTGATGGCTAGCTTGTGGAATTTTCTATTGGTTTTTATGAGGTTATTGAGATGGATATGTTGAGAGCTATTGATGAGACAAGGGTTTATGGAAGGATGATAGCTACATTTAAATATATATTTATTGCACTCATTCCTAAATCAAACAATCTTGATATCTTAGAGGATTTCAGACCTATATCACTTTGTAGTTGCGTCTATAAAATTATCTCAAAGGTCATTTCTAGGAGGGTGGAGGTGCTACTATAAGAAACTATCTCTCAAGAAAAATTTGGTTTCTTGGTTGGGAGGAAAATTCATGAAGTTGTGGGGGTAGCTCAAGAATAATTTCATTTTATAAAAGTTAAAATCCTATCTGCAATGGTGATCAAGGTGGATTTATCCAAATCGTATGTCAGAGTGAGCTATCTCTACTTGCACCTTATGTTGATTCATTCGGGTTTCAATATTCAATTTGTGAATTAGGTAATGACTTGTGTTTGATCAATATCATTTTCTGTGTGGATTAATGGCTCAACCTCATATTTTTCCAGGCTAGGGCATAGTTTGAGGCAAGGGTGCCCATTATGACCTTTGATGTTTCTTCTTGGGGTTGAGGGACTTAACATGGCACTCATGGAGGCAAAGGGATCGAGGTCCTATACATGAATTAAAGTGGGGAATTCCCTATATCTATAAACTTTTCTATTTTTTGATGACATCCTACTATTTATTGATGAATCCTAGAGGGATGCCCATAATCTTAGGGAGATTCTAGACATCTATTGTTGGGCCACATGCATGCAAAAAAATATTGGAAATATTCCATATCTTTGATGAGGGTATGTGAGGAATATAAAGAGATTTTCTTAAATATGTTTCCATATCCCCAAGTTGAGTTGTAGGCTAGTATTAAATACTTAGGGTTTTACCTCAAGACAAACAATTACACAAAGAAGGATTGAGAATGGATGATCTCCAAGATGGAGAAAATAATGTCTTTATTGTGTAATACGTGGTTTTCTAAGTGGGGAAGATTAGTATTGGTCAAGTCAATCTTATAAGCCATCCCTTTGTATGGGGTTTCATTATCCTTTGTTCCCAAAGGGGTTTTCAAATAGGTCACGAAATTAATTTTTAGGTTCTTGCGGGTTGGAGACAAAAAAAAATGACCTTCCCATGGGTATCTTAGAAAAATATAGCTACACCAAAAGATCTGAGTGGTTGGAGTGTAAAGAATATACATGCATCTAAAAATATTTGGAGGATCATTAAAGGGAAGAGCTATGGTGTAAGGTGTATACCATAAGTATATTAAACCTCTTTCTGTGGAAAAATTGATAATTTTTTTTTTCAAATCTTTGCAAAATGTCTTAGTCATATGGAATGTGGTTGTTCTGTCCTTCCCCTTGATAGGAAATTGGTTAGTTTGGAAGGTTGGGAATGGGACTATAATATGCCAGGGGAGGATCCTTGGGTAGGGTGTGGAGATAACTATGTTCTTCCTAGAAACATGGTCTCTACCCTTAGAGATAGGGGGATAATTTTCCTATCTCAAGTGGCTGACCCAAATTCAACTACAATTTGGAGGCAAGGTTGGATAGCTTTAGACAAGCTTGGATTTAATGATTTTCAAGATCAGGTGTGGAATGATTATTTGGAAGTATTGAGGAACAACCATGTAGGGATACAATATCAGGGTGATGAGTTGGTTTGTTCTCGAAATACTATTGATGTTATATATACTCCTAAGCTAGGATATAAGGTGATAAGAGAAGAGGAATATATACTAGAGGAGGAATGTTGGTTCACAAAAATAAGGAAATTTCAATGCTCCCTCAAATCAAGGATATTTATGTGGCTTATTCTTAGGGATATATTTCCAACATGGGACTTTATGGAGAGGAAAGTCTTGCAGGGACTCGGAAGATGTGCTCTCTGTAAGGTATGTGAGAATATTTCTTACACATGTTCATTTCATATTCTTATACTATATATCTATGGAAGGAAGTGGAAGGTGCTATGATATCAAAAATTTCTGGAGAGGATTGTTTGTAAATGACTGCCATAATAATTGGTGTGGTAATGTTTCTCTAAACCCATATAAGGATCTTCCTATTATCAATGCTTGGGGGGCCTGGTTGAATAGGAACTCTAATTTGTTTGAAGATAGATTTATTCCTCCATCTGTTTATTTATCATAAAGTTTACCAATCAATAAAATTTTTAAGAAAGTAAAAGAGAGGAACCACTTAGGGTAGTGGCGCATGAGGTTATTGATAGATCTGGTAGTTGGGCCTTCTTTTATGGGGCATTTTAAGGGGAACCGCCATCAATGATGCTGGTGGGATCCTATATCTCTCTGATCAACATTTTATAAAATTCAAGGTTGGTACAAGGATGAGCACAAATAAAAATATTAGAATTATTGGCCCTCAAATTTATTTTCGTTAGTGATAAATTGGATTAAGAGATCAAGAACTTTGCATACTTTTCGTTTGAGGACTATTTTTGAAGAGATTCTGAATATCAAATCAATTTTTGATGATATATATGTTTGCCATGTCTTTAGAGAAAGAAATATATTCGCACATGATTTATCGAAGGAAGGATTTCATATGGCTATAAATACTTGGCACATTTAGGAGCACTAGGAGGACTACCTTGCTAAATTTGATTTGGGCCCTTTTTATATTTTTTTTTATTAGTATTTTCATTTTGTGGATCTAAATCTTTGACTAGGAGGACTACCTTGCTAAATTTGATTTGGGCCCCTTTTATAATTTTTTTTTATTAGTATTTTCATTTTGTGGATCTAAATCTTTGAACTTTATATATGTAACATTAAAAGATTAAAGGCTTGGACCATGTGAAGAGAAGTATAGAATCTTTGATATATATATATATATATTTTTTTTAAATAAAGTGAATAGTGATGCTGTAGCTACGATGAGGTGTGTCCTTATAGCACTAATTTTATTATGTTCTTTGTCATTTTGGTTTCTCTTTTAACGTGTTTTTACCCTTATCATTATCATTTGTCCACCTTTCTTCAATTTTTAAAAAAATTATATATCCTTAGTATTGCATAATCTCTATTGTATAATATCTTTGCATCATCTCTATTGTATAATATCTTTCCCTTTGTTTTATATTTCTTATTTTTTTTTAATTCTTTTATCTTTAACTTTAGTTACTTTTTAGTTTTCTTTTGGTTGGAACTTGGTTGGTTTGTTCCTTTGTTGGTTTATTTTATTTTTTGAATTTTGATACCTTAGTTAATTTAACCTATTTTAAATAACTTTTCAATATTATCAATAATATTATTTTAATAATAAATAATTTAACCTATTATAATATTATTATAAATAAATTATTTTTAATGATACTACTAATAATACTATTAGCAATATATTTGATGATACTACTAATATAATATTATTAGTACTATTAATAATAACTTTTAATATTATTAATAATAACCTTTCAGTATCCTATTACTTTATACCATTCCCTTATATCTTTGTAGTTATTAATATTAATATTTTTTAATGTTTTTTTTAGTTTTAGAACTTATTATATGTTTGACAATATAGGTATTCCAACAGAGAATAAACACCTTCAGTAATTACTCACATAACCAGATCAAAGATCAATACATCGATGTTTTCACGTGGTAAAATCCTTACAGGGAAACATCCACAATCCCAACCAACGCAACCACTTGGAGCAGTGTATTAATGCAAAGAAAAATATTACAAAGAGATTTTACAAGAGAGTTTCTCACAATTGATCATTGACAAATGACCCTCCATGCTATTTAAATAAAGATCATGGACCAATTGGGTGTTAAGCCACAAATCAATGGCCATTAAGATCAAGGATAGTATGAACCGTCAGATCACTCTATGCTGGGAACATATCATGACCGTCGGATTTACTAACTACAAATACATCTAATGCATACTAAAGAAATACACTAAGAAACACACGTTTACCTAATGACACATTAGACCAAGTAGATCTTAACTAACTTTTAAGTGTCTAAATATCCTAACATCCCCCCTTAAGAACAACTTGGGATAGGATTGAAGGATTTACAATGGTGACATAATAGGAGAAGGAAGGAGGCATTATAGCCTATCCCCCCTTAATGACAACTTCTTGAACTCCTAACATAGATCAAAGTTTGGAAAACTTCACTTTTGTAAGAGACTTTGTGAAAATGTCTGCAACTTGATCTTCTGTAGGGCAAAAGATAATTTCAATAACTTGATCATGAATGAGCTTTCTGATGAAGTTCATGTGGATCTCGATGTGTTTTCTATGATGATGTTGAACTGGGTCTTTGGCAAGCTTGATGACACTCTGACTGTTGCACCAAAGGCTGGTCGGATGCTGCTGCTGGAATCCAAAATCTGAAAGGATCTATCAAAGCCACATGGATTCCTGACTTGCATTTACCGTTGCTTGGTACTCTGCTTCTGCTGAAGAAAGTGCAATATCATGTTGTTTCTTATAGACGCAAGTGACAGGTCCTGAACCAAGGTTGAAAACATAACTTGCTGTAGACTTCCGATCATCAGGGTCGCCGACCCAATCTGAATCAGTGAAACCAACCAATAAGGGAGTCCCCCTTGAACTGTAATGTATTCTGAACTGAACTGTACCAAGGACATAGTGAAGTATCCTTTTAGCTACTTTCCAATGGCTTTCATGGAGTGTTTTTATATACCAGGCAACAAGACCAACAACAAGGAAAGATCAGGATGGGTATGAGTCAAGTATAAGAGGCTACCAACTAATTGATGGTATAGGGTGGCATCATCTTCGGGAGAAGTATAGGTGGTAGTAAGCTTGACTCTAGACTAGAAGGGAGAAGAGGTTGGTTTACGATCATCCATGTGAAAGCGATGAAGAAGGTCACAAACATACTTAGACTGGGAAAGAAAAATTCCTTCATTGGTTTGCAAAACTCGGAGGCCAAGGAAGTAGTGCAAAAAACCTAAGTCTTTCATTTCAAATTTCTTCTTAAGGCTTGTTTTCACATGGTTTAAATTTTTTGAGTCACTACCCATAAAGATAAGGTCATCAACATAAAGGACAAGGATTATGAGAAGGATTCCTACTTTCTTGGTATAGACATTAGGATGAGAATGGAATCTAGAGAATCCAATGGAAATAAGAAAGGTGTCCATTTTGGCATACCAAGCTCGGGGAGCTTGCTTGAGACCATAAAGAGATTTCTTAAGGCGACAAACAAGGCTAGAGTCATTCTGGACATAGCCAAGAGGTTTTTCCATGTAGATTTCTTCTTGAAAATCTCCATGCAAAAAGGCGGATTTAGCATCCATCTGATGGACCTCCCATTTATGTGAGGTAGCAAGGGCAAGAACAAGGCAGATGGAATTTATTTTGGCTACATGGTCAAAGGTTTCATGATAGTCAATTTCTTCAACTTGGGAAAATCCTTTGGAAAATAAACGAGCCTTGTGTCTTTCAATACTTCCATCTGATGCATACTTAGTTTTGTAGACCCATTTAAATTTGACAAGTTTTCTTCCTTTTCGAAGAGGTACAAGATCCCAAGTAGAATTTTCCATTAAAGAACGATACTCTTCATTCATTGTTGTATCCCAATATGGATGACCTGAAGCTTCTGCAAATGTCTTTAGATCATTAGTTTATGAAACTTGAGCCAAAAGAGAAGAGGCTCGCTGGAACTGTGAATGTGTCCGAGGTTGATCTAAAGGATCACTGACAAGATCACTAGCTGCTTCTCGTGTTGAACAAAACCATATAGGAAGCGATGGAGTTAGTGTTGGTTTAGGTTCAAAGGACTCATTTGGAGGAGGGTGAGCAGGAAAATATGTATTTTCATCCTCACTTTCATCATCTGAAGAAGAAATTAGATCCGAAGAAGGCACAAATGCCGAAGATGGATTGCGGGCCGAAGAAGGAACAATCGTCGAATTAGGCTCGTAGGCCAAAGAAGGCACAAACATCTAATTAGGCTCGCAGGCCAAGAGATTTTCATCAAATTTAACATCACTTCTAATAATAATTTCATTACAATGTGATTGAAGAAGTTTGTAACCTTTGACATCTTTAGAATAACCAACAAATATACACTTCTCACTTTTAGGCTGCAATGATTTCCTTTTCTCATTAGGAATGTGAGCCCATGCTATACTACCAAATACATGGAAGTGACTTACATCTGGTTTAATTTTAGTCCAAGGTTCTTCCAGTGTTATATTTTTAAGAGCCTTTGTGGGAGTGCAATTTACTATGTAATTTGCATAGTTGATGGCTTCTGCCCAATACTTTAGACTTAATCCCTTAGATTGGATCATACAATTAGCCATTTATTTTAATGTGTGGTTTCAGATTGGATCATCATACAATTAGCCATTTATTTTAATGTGTGGTTCTTTCTCCTCAACACCATCTTTTTTTGGTGGTGTATATGGAACAATGTGTTGCATTTGGATTCCCTTTGTAGTGCAAAAGAATTTGTAAATTATTGCTCACATATTCGCTTCCATTATCCTCCTGCTCCTAACCTTTGAATTTGATGTCTAGATCGGAGCATATGTAATGGCAGCCAAAAATCATTTTAAGTTTAAAATAAGTAAAACCTTATGTTGAAAAATCATCATCGAAAGTTAAGAAATACTTTGCACCCAGAAAAAGGAGTAGAAAGTGAACCACACAAATTACAAAGAACAAGTCATGAAGGACTCAGAGGCATGCCAAGAGCACGCTTTTTCAAAATCCTTCCATGATGTTTTCTCGAGAACACAAACCGACAATAAACACTATATCTCTGTGATGAAACAATAGGAAGACCAAATACCATCTATTGATTACATAGTTGTCGCATTTATAGTTTAGATGACTAAACTGGCTTCATCCTAAATTTTTCTCAAGTCATCGCTATGAGCAATTAAAAAATCATTTTGAAAATATGATGACTCCAAAGTTAATAAACTAGACAACCTCGGTAAGATTATCAACAATTCCAACAGTAAGAACATGACATAACTTGGTGAGGTGAAAACTGTAATATTTTACCTTCACCCGAATGAGTGATTTGATTTATTGATATAAGGTTACAAGAAATACTTTGGAACACATAATACATACATCATTGAAATGGCCATTTCTACTTGTATCGCTCTATATCCTCTAACACTAAGAGATCTATCATCACCAAATAAATATTTTCTTTGGTGTTACATTCATTTAGAGTAGAAATATGTCTCTATCCTTAGACATATAATAATATGATCTAACTTCTACTTCTACTTATCAGAAGTAGAAGTAGAGGGTGCATTGAACGAGAAACTATAAGCAAAAAGTGCATGTCCATGAGAATAAGAAGAAGAAGAAGAAGGATCAATAATGATCTTGTGCTTCTTCATCACTATTTTCTAAAGCTGCCATCTTATTGTAACATTTGGACTCATCATGACCACTTTATCACAAAAGTTGCAAATGTTTGTCGATCTTCTTACTTTTATATTTTTCCTTTTGTCTCCATTCAGAGCAAAAGCATTCTGAGTGGGTTTGGGACCCCTTATATTGCTTGCTGTTGTAGTCAGGATGTTGCTTCTTGGGATTTGGGTTTATCTTTCTGTTGGGAAACTAGGGATTTGTTGGATGTATCTTCAGTGTTGATCACTCTAAGTTGTGTTGCTGATTCTCCTCTAATCAAATAAATACAAAAGGACTCAAGAGTGGCTTAAGTGTTTTCTCAGAGCCTCCCATGGCATGTGCTGGATACAAACACAAATATGCACTACCTAGATTATAAAGAATAAGATAGATAGATGCACCAAATTTCCTCCATTTTTATCTTACATTTTCATAATATTCTCGAGTGTTTTAAACTCCAGATAGATAGTCTCCAAGGAAAAAATCACTTGGACCTGTCAATACTTCTGATTTTCTAATCATGAAGCTCAAATAATATTGAGTTCTACTAAACATGATTTAATCTTGTCCTAAAGCTTCTTCGGGGTCATCAATTTCTTCGAGGTGGTATCTTAAATCAGGAGACATGGACATTCTAGTTAGTTCATGTGTTTTGTCACTCCTATTAGACCATTTAGATTTCTTATCATCATCATTGGATGCCTTTTCCTTTCCCAAGGTAATCCTATATGCCTTTACTTCTTTTAATAAATCTTCCATATGAGATTTCCATTGGAAGTAGTTGTTGTTGGTAAGAAAGATTACTTGTAGAAAACATATTAGATTTGCAAATAATATGACGAAACTCAAATCGATGATCCTGATGAAAGATTCAAAAAATTAGATGGTTTTAAAAAAAACAGCACTGAAACAGACTTTCGATGTGAGAGTTATACCATTTAAAAAAAGGTACAAACGGTAGCCAACTGACCACGTGATAATGTAAATTGTTTTATGAAGTGACCCACTTTTATAAAGAGAAGTGGGGACTTACTTTACAATGAAGTTATTTTATAACATAAAGCATATATAAAATAAATAACTCTAAAAATAAAATATTAATCTACTATAGTGATTCACTTTTATACTGAAGTGAAATACACTTTACAATTTTAGCATGAACTTTTTCAAAAATAACAAAGAGAGACTTGAACTCAAGACCTCTTACTTTAATAAGGCAAGTTTTAACCAATGATCTAGAAAACATATTGTAATTTTCAGAAAGAGGATTGGGGTTGTTTTTTATGTTGTTGTTTAAGGTTTTATGGCCTTGGAGTGTGCTAAAAAATCCCTTTAGACAAGAAAAAAATTTCACTTCGATGACAACAAGGGTTAGATGTCGGTTAGCTTTAGATTACCTGGAAGATGCAACTTTTCCTATTTGTTTCTGATTTTTCTGAGATTGCATAGAAAAGGGCAAGGAGAATACTTAGATCTAGCAAGAGTAGCAACCTGTAAATAAAAATAGAAATCTAAATAACCAAAATAAAACTTCTAAGGTGAATTTAAAATTGTGTATTCAGACTTTATAGCTCCGGATTCTGATTGTAATGGTCGGATCTTGGGAAAACAAAAACCTTTTTGAGTGAAAAAAAAATGTTCCTAAATGAAATGAGTGCTATAGACGTAATGGAATAGTCCTCTTAACCCATAAACAAAATGTATAAAAATGACATAAAATGGAGATGAGACAACACAGCTTCACGATCTCAATCTACAACATGAGCTGGTCTTCAAACAAGCTCTGATAATTACGTTCGACAACACAATTTTTCTAACAGAGGATGAAAACCTTTAGTAAATCCACTCACAAATCCATATCAAAGATCAACACATCGATAATTTCAAAAGATGGTAAAACCCTACTGGGAAACATCCACAACCCCAACTAATGCAACCACTTGAGTGGCTTATTAATGCAAAGAAAGATTACAGAGAGATTTCACAAGAGAGTTTCTCACAATCATCATCGAAAAATGACCCCATATTTAAAATAGAGATCATGGACCAATCAGGTGCTGGTCCACGATCAATGGTCATAAGGTTAGAGGATAATATGAACTGTCAGATCACTCAATGTCTAGAACAGATTGTGAGTATTGGATTTCCTAACTACAAATGCATCCTAATGCATACCAAAGAAACACAATTAAGAAACACACTTTTACCTAACGACACATTAGACCAAGTAGATATTTCAACTAGCTCCTAAGTGCCTAAATATCTTTAACATTATAATAATATTACCAATATTATTAATAACTATTTATTTATTTTACTTTACTATTTCATACTATGTACCATTATTTATACTTAATATTAATTATTATTTTATATTTTTTTTATTAATAACCTAATAGTGACTATTACTATTATACAAATTTAGTAGTTCTTTTCATATTAATATTGTTATTTGGATTCAAACCTAATATACTTTTATTTTTTATTTTAATTTATAATTTTTTTTCTTCTTATAATTTTATTATTAATTTTCTTTTAAAGATGATGATATTTTTTTTCTAGGGTTTCTTCTACCCATCGAGCTTTCCACCCATTGAGTGGTGAGGGTTTACAATTTGAAACAAGGGGTGGATTGATAACTCATCTCTTCTCTTCAGTGTATTTATTGCAAGGTAGCCATGTTCTCCTACTTGACAGTTTTGTCCCGATGATGGATCTGATTGGAGACCTGAAACATTGACATATTCAAAATGACCAATGTGGATTTTTCAAGCAATCTTAACAACTACTCCCACCACATAAATATTAAAACCCTAATGTCAAATTCTTTTCATTCCCTTATGTGTAATTTTTTTCATGTTATATTGTATACATAGTTGACATTTTATTGGGGTGGCACTGTACGACTTATTTACATGCATATGTGATTTAATATTGAAATTTTGTCATTGTGTTTATATATGCATTTTTGTTTTGTTTTGGTGTACACATGTTTTGGGAGTTTAGGTCCACCATGGGTTAGGGTTTCTAACAAACCCTTCCATTGTGTTTCTTTGTGGGTGCCCTTCTGTTGGCTCCCCTTAGTTTATGGCTCCACCCCCTGGATGCTTTTTTTTTTTTCGTTGGTGCCCCAACCTCTAGACAGATTGGGTCTGGCTCTGGTGTGCCACCTATTTGTGCGGCTCGTGGACTGGTTGTGGTTGTTGTCTGGTCTGAATTTTATTTGCTCTGGATTTTGACGCGTTGGGTGGACTATGGCTCTCGAAAAAATCCATCCAGGGCTTTCAATGGCTCCCTGTGTGTGTGTGTTGGTGGCTAGGTTATGGGTCTCTGGCATTGGGATATGGAGCTTGGTGTTGCGGTTGCTGTTTTTTTCTGCTTCTCTTTGGTGGTTGTGACAAAGCTTTGAGGTCCATTCTTTTTGGGCATGCAGGATCTCAGGATTCCAGTGACTTTGAGGTCCTTCTGGGTGCAATTTGTCTTTCTTTTAGATGATCTTACTCAAATTTTATTATTGTAAATATCTAGTGGCTTTCTAGTAGTTAGTCTGGGACCTTTGGGTTTTTTGTTTCTCTTTCTACCATGGTTTGGGGGAGTGTATCATTCATGTAAAATGTAATTTCTGATCCTTTGGATGAATAAATTACTAATTTTTCCTCAGAGGAAAAAATATGCCCGTTTTTTTTTCTCTACTTATCACCAAATTGATTGAATGTTAATGCAACAAAATTCTGTAATTGAATTTATGGATAAATAGGTTTTCCCTCTTGTATTGTGAATTCATTGAATGATAATGGGATATTGCATTATATATACATGATTTTCCTCTAAATATTAATATGTTGTAAATAGATTTATACTAATAATCAATCTCATCAATAATAATCAATCAAAATGCAACCTATATGAAGGATAAAAATAATAATTAATTAAAATAATAATGAATAATAATTTTATTAAATTAACAACAATAATAAAAATAATTAAAAATAATACAAAGTAAAAAATTAAATAATCAATAATATTTAAATTAAAATAATTAATACATTAATTATAATTACATCAAAAATTTGACATTAAATCAATGCATCTTCGACATTAATTTGACGCAAAAGTATCTTTAATGATTTCAAAAAGGTTTCTAAGAAGATGCAATGTGATGCAAAAACAAGTTATATTTCAATGCAATAACGACATTAGTTTGTTGCAAATTGAAGCTAAATCGAAGAAAAACGATGCTTTAAAAGTATCATCAATGCACAAATCGATTCATTGTGATGTTGAACCAATGCAAGAAACACATATTTACGATCAAATATATATTTTGGGTTTGTTTTTTTGTATTATTTAGTGATTCAATGCAACATTATATCGACTAAAAAAGAAACTTTGTGTCAATTTTCTCATTGCTAACTTCATGTCTAAAGGAGAATGCATCAAACTATCAATGCACAAATATGACAGAAAATTGATGTAAACGACACTACACTCAATTGTATCATGTTTTGCATCATGTAAACTTGACTTTTTTTGTTTGAGAATTGCACTATGATGTGGTGCTATCACCCTATATTGTAGTAGTGTGAAATTCACAAAAGGCTACGATATTAAAACATCCTCAATTGATAAATCAATATGTTAAGGTTATTTTTATGGAGCTAGTATAGAAAATGGTTTTGTGTGTGGTGTTGAGGCTATTCATATATCAATCGCTAATACCTTTTCTTTAAAGCAAGTCTTAACATGGGCTCTGAAAATTATTTAGAGTTGTTATCTTTGAAGCTACTTTTGAAATGGGAAGGGGATCTAAGGATCTCTTAGTTGTAGTTATATGGGGAATCTAAGGTGATCATAAATTGGATGAAAGGTAGCTACATGCTTGGAAATTTGTTATTTCATCCGATTCTAGACTATGCTAAAGGCATGGTTTCTCTATTTTTAACATACACTTCCATCACATATTCTAAAGGTCGAATACTTAGATAAATGATCTTTCAAAGGTTGGTTTGTTGATGGTAGTAAAATATATTATAATCATGGAGTTCCCAGGAGACATCATTTAGGTTCAAACTTAGTTATTAGTAGATGTTTAAAATCTCTCTTTACAACCTTATAAGACGCACCGTTTTAGGATTTATATTGTTGCTTTCAAATTCTATAAAAATATTTGTATTTCTATGAGTAGATAATGTTCTAATTATTATTAGTAACCTATAATAATAGGAGAAATCCCGTACAGGTCCTTTTGTGATGGTTTGAATGATAGGAAGATTGTTGTGTTTAAAGTTTTTTTTGTAAGTATGATGATAATTAGCAGGGTATATGATAGATCTACAATATGTTTTCTTTTCCATGGATATCATGAAGATATAATATCTATGTTTTAGTACACAGATGGAAAATAATGTTGTACACACATATTAGAATATATTCATTTTATTATACTAATAAAAAGATATGACTTTTTTCCAAGAAAAATATAAATCTAGGGTATATTACAATTATTATCATAATGTTATGAACACCTATTATGTAATGATAGTTATAGGTTATAATTTACATTTATGTTGTACTAATGATAAGGCATCTATTTTCCCAAAAGATATGACTTATCACCCCAATGTGTATCTATATACACGTTATTGTATCTGAATTAATAATACCATACAATATATTCCTATTAATAAATATCTATTTATTTTAATATGGATCATATGAGATACTCTCTTCATGGATGATGATTTCATGAAGTGAACCATTAGATTTGCTTCAAGTGGTATCATAGTGGTCTTTCCATTGACTGTGATTAATTTTATTTTACCAATGACAATAATAATTTTGGGTTAGTGATCCAAGTTGAATGACATAGTATTTGAAAAAAAATAAGAATTATATCACATCCATTTGTTAGAAAATATGCACTACTATGGTATACATCAAAGTAGAAGGAAAATATTGACTCCATTTTGTAAGTTAAATTCACTTTCTTGAGAAATTCATTGAATTTGTAAGGCAAAAGTCACTTTGTTTTTGCAATTTGTTGAACTCAAGGCACAAGGAAGTTATCAATCTATGATGGGAATGATATGATAAAAGATGAATCTTATGAACAATTTAATAAATGACAACTAGTTGTATTAAGTATGCCACACCACTATTAAACGTTATAGTCTTGCATACCCATGCTTTTGGAAAGGCCACCATTGAGGCTAGAAGTG
Source organism: Picea sitchensis (assembly GCA_010110895.2). NCBI lineage: Eukaryota > Viridiplantae > Streptophyta > Pinopsida > Pinales > Pinaceae > Picea > Picea sitchensis. Next base: position 14,459 of record SNQJ01S0126091.1, read on the forward strand.
TTGTGCAATACAATGTTCACTAATGGAAGTGTAGATCAATCCTGTTAGTATCCACAATTTTTCTTACTAGTCACATTGCTAATGATTGATAGCCTCCCTATTCAGGAAATGATGGACTACCATCAACAAAAGAGATAAACATCATTAATGGAAAACACACCACCAATCCCTGAAAACATTAATGATGCATTAATCCAACCAATTGATTACATGTACTCTCACTCTGTCATAAAACAAGTGCTACTGTAGTAGCAATGTCCTTGTCGCAAATGTAATTTGAAAGGCATGTGTTAAGAACCAAATAGATCTACAAATATAATCACCACAATTTCTGAATACAAAATAGATCCATAGAGCAAAAATAGAAGAAACTATTACTCTTTATTATTACTGTCAAACTCTTGAGGTAGGGAAACACCACAATGGATCCTATTATGGAAGGGATCCTCTTCCTGCTCACTATGCCTCTTCGAGGGGCATCCTCCCATTGAAGCCATCGGGCTCCAACAAGCACACCTCTTCTATATGTCTCATTACTGTTTGAACCCCTTTCTTTATATAGTAAGCACATCACCTAAAACATTCTCCTAGAGATAGAATTCTAGAAGTAGAACCTTCTAAGAAATCATCTTACATTTATTGAGGCATCTAACTACCATAGTGGGTCTTATTTATAATATAGTGGACCTAGTCCACCTTTACATTGAATGACCCTCCACTATTATCACTATGGCCCTCTGGGCCCCCCCACTACCTCTAGCTACCTTACATTCCATCCTTCTTATGAAAGCGTTGTCTCAACGCTTGATGTACAAATCCGATGATACTGTGGTCCCATGGATAATTGTGGACTGTGAATACAAGAAGATTGAAGAACCAAAGTCCTATGTAGAAAGGAAATCCACCATACCAAGTAGTCCAACCACCATTGTAAGCCCAGTCCCATGTCCAAGTGCCTATGTGAAATCAGAGAATATTTTGGAACCCAATAACCAACTCAAATGATGTTCCAAAGACTCCATTTTAATTCTATCATGTGGATCCAAATAAGAAGATCCATCCACATAGTGGAAAAGGGTCAGAGTAGAATCTGGAAGGAATAATAACAATGTAGAATATGCAAACCCAATTCACTGATAACTAAGGCTTTCCTTGATGTGGACCTTTATGTTCTCTAAGGAAGGTGGAGTAGAGTCATCAAATAAAAATATGGAGATCTATCTTGCTCTTACCAAGATGGCTCTATAACAAAGAAACCGAAAGTTCTCTAATCAAAATTATATATATATATATATATATATATATATATATATATATATATATATATATATATATATGTGAGTATTACTGTTAGTCATTTAGCAAAGCTCGTGTGGTAGCATTAGCCGAGTGCTCCATGTCGCATCTAATGGAGGCATGGACTATGTAAGCACATTCTCACTTTTTCTAGCTTACAAGATTTATTTGTTCTATTTGGCAAGATTTGGTAACACACATGGAATTAAAATAATAGAGAAACCGTGTTACATTAATTGATGAAAGGACTATAATTAATTGGAGCATATGGATAACTCTTCACATTATATTAACAGAAAAGAAATAAACTATCAAGATAAATACCCTAATGAATGAAGGTTAAGTCACTCAACCATAAGGGAGATGAAAATATTTTATGGCTTTACTCGACTACCAGATATCTACTCGCCTCTCTTTTCAAGTATTACAAGAGCTTTGCTTGCTTGCCTCTCTTTTCACATATTACAAATTTTTTTCTTGCTAGATTATAAAAAACAATAGAGTTAATGATGATAAGGGAAAGCATTGTAGGATCTCTGATGGGACTGAAAACTGAGGCGAAATAAAAATGAAAATGATTAGAATCCTATTAAGCTTGTTGCAATGCGTGGCATTAGGGTTAGGGTTTTGCCCTTGTGAATATTACCTCCAATAATCCTTATTGGCATTTCATTAATGAAAACATGGATTTTTTATTTTTTTAGTACGAGGTGCAACTTCATGAATAAACTAGAGCTACATGGCAGCGTACACCTATCACTATGCAGGTATAAGAAAACCAGAAAAGCTGCCCCAAGCATGAAATCAATAAAGTGATGTTGATTTCGAGACATCTACAACCAACCCTGTAATCAAGGGTCGAAATAAGGGGTTGAAATCAACAACGAATGAGATGTAAGATAAATAATTTTAAATAAATAAAAAAAATATATAAAATCGAGTTGTAATGTCATAGTTTAGAAAACCTCACATATTTTTTGGTCAATGATAGACCAATAACTGGTCAACCAAGTATCAATAGATATATACCATGCCGAGGCGGCATGTATAACAAGCATGTTGCTATTTAGAGAAATTAAGTTTAAAACTTGAGATTGGATTTACTTAATATTGCAATCTTGTATGTATACCTAAATGTTGTAGGGTTACTTTTTTTCTTTTTCTAAACATACAAAAAGCGACAAACTAAGAATCCACCATAAAAAAGATTCATGGTTGTCGAACTCAAACCACGTGACTAAGACAAAAAATTAGAGTTGTTCATCCCCACAAGGGACCTCAGGAAACTGTAGCATTTTCCCACAACTGCAAGGAAAAAATTAAGTAGAAATAGATCCCACAAACTACAAGCTTTCGCAAACTGCGAACAGTTCGTCCAGTTCGTCTTAACTCAGAGAAGAAGTCGTAATAAAATTTGTATTCATTTGTTATTTATTTAGATGCTATCCTGTACATAGAAAAATTAACATTTAATCATTCTAGTTAATAAACTGTAGACATCAACATAATCTGCATGGAAGCATGGAAACCTATAAGGAATATGCCAAGGTAATTATAACAAATCTTGGTAAAAAATATATATGACTGTAAATGATTACAATTAAAATTTCCATGCAATATAACCAAGGAAGTCAATTTACCCAACCGTGAACAAATTTTAAAACCTCATAAATAAAAACAAATTTTAGGTTTTCAGAAATATTTATATATATTATGCGAAATATTTTATAAAATTAGTGGCAATGTAAGTATCATAAAAAAAACCAAAACTTATTACCGTATCTATAGGTAGAACCTTTCCTGGTAGTTCCTGGTACAAATGCTGAAACCATTACTTTACCAAGTGGATCTTGACTTGGAAAGTATGTTTCTAGTGGTGATTATACTGGCCATGGATAAAATGCTACAACTGGATAGACTGCTGGTGTGTATACATTTGCTTCTTACTCTTTGACCAAATCAAATGCTTCATCTCCTTCTGAGGTTGTAGGCCATAACTATGTAGGGTATGCTTCTAATGGTGCTTATGATTCTTTTTCTACATGTACTTCCACTGGTATCAACACAACAATACTTCCACTGGTATCAACTTAACAAAACCAATAGAATAAAAAACTCAATCAACTAGCTTTGCTAGTGGATATGGTATGCTACTTATACTACTGGTAATTCAAGTGGATTAATAAAAAATAATATTTTATATATTATGCATACTTTGATTCTTATGCTTCTAATGGTGTTGCAAGTTGATATGGATATGTATATGTAACTGGATATACAACGTGTGTGGGTGCTTATTCAATGTATGCTTAAACTAATTCTACTAATGCTAGTGCTAGAGTATATATTCTAGCTTGGTATATTTAGGGTTCTACTAATGATGGTGCTAGAGTATATATTCTAATTAGTGGTGGGGATTAATGGGGAGGTGGTGAGGAGGCAGTTAGAAAGTAGAGAGTGATAGAGTATATATTCTAGCTTGGAATATTTAGGGTTCTACTAATGATGGTGCTAGAGTATATATTCTAATTAGCAGTGGGGATTAATGGGGAGGTGGTGAGGAGGCAGTTAGAAAGTAGAGAGTGCTAGAGTATATATTCTAGCTTGGAATATTTAGGGTTCTACTAATGATGGTGCTAGAGTATATATTCTAATTAGCGGTGGGGATTAATGGGGAGGTGATGAGGAGGCAATTAGAAAGTAGAGAAGGATAAGGTGGCGTTGCATGTGGATTATCAATACAGAGATATTTAACGAAAAGCTTGATGATTTAATTAAAAATGAAAAATGCAGTTTTCAGGAACTTTGCTTGCAGAGATATTTAATGAAAATCTCAGTTATTTAATTAAAATGCATTTTTCAATAACTCTGCTTGTAGAGATATTTAATAAAAATCTCCTCAACTACTGACCCAATTTATAGTCTAGCATTTGAAGCAGGTGAAGTGGGACTTCTAACCATATTCACAAGCATTTGTCAAAAGGTAACACACTCAACTCAAAGGATACAATTTTCCTCTTCTGACTATGTAAGGCTATTCCAAGATGAAGGTATATTCAATGTTTCTAGTTTCTTCCCGAGAATGCATCCTACCAGTATTAGAGAACATCAAATTCCTATTATCTATAATAAAATATTCCTATCTCCTTAGAAATTTATGAATATTAGTGGTTTCACACAATGGGCATATCCAAGAATGCAAGTGGTCCATTATGTAGACACTACATAATACTTGAAACCCCCCCCTAGCACTTCCCACCGATTCCACTAACATACTACATAACCATTAACTAGACCCTTTTCCAACATTCTTTGAGACAATTGACAACAAAGCAATGGATTTTCAATTTCAAAGTTTGTTTCATTAACCTTTTGTTTTCTAGCATAAAGAGAGAGAGGTGCAGAGGAATATTTAGAAGAAATAGTAGTTGAACCATGATTCTAGACAATCTATATCAGACCAATATGCAACTATCACCAGAACCACTAAGCCAACAAACATGATTTCCCAGCGAACCAAAATTATATGGGAATGAATAGGAACTATTCTCAAGATTGGAGGAAAAGCCCCAATTCAAGGCGGGATGGAGAAAAGAAAGAAACCATAGATCAATAATCCATAGAGACTACCCAACTTTCAAAACTGAATCCGAATACGTTATCCCACCTGCAAAAAAAACACAAGTATGAGTGCAATTGATGAGCTTGTTCCCACATTAAATGTGAGCGTGTGTGGGTATATTAGAGGTTATACACCTTGAATTCCGTGTTCTAATATTAAATTTTCCGTGCCATTTGAAGTTCCATGTGTCTCTCATGCGAAAAAATACATAACTATGATCTAAAAATTAAGGGATGGGGGAAGTTGACACCCCACTTTTAGTTCTTAAGGCTTCTCAATCTACCCGAGTGGTCGTGTTAGCCAGACGATTTGCCTGTTTTTTTAGCTCCCTTAGGATGTGATAATATTTGATGATTTCAAACCTACTAACTTCCTTTTGTGTTCACCTAACAATCCTTGTGATTTTCCCATCACTCTAATAGGAATTTATGTGTGTTAATTTGATAAATAATGCATAATCCTTGATAACAATTCAACCCCTAGAAAATATCCAATGCCTCCACTTGGTTATTTGACACTCTACGCTAGACCCTGTTCAAAGGTATTTTCTTGGTTTCCCTTGAGATAGAGAATGATCCCTCCCCACTTGCACCTGCCACCCCCGAAAACAAAATGGATTTTGACATAAAAAAGAAAGAATATTTATTCCTACTAGTTTTAAAGTAAGTGTTTCCTCTAAATTAAATGGAAATCATTACTAATACCATGTAAAATGGAAAAAATTACATTAATGTTGAATTGTATAATCAAATACAAATATTTGAGCTTGATATAATCTAGAAGGTACTTTTTGACCAAAAACGATGTAAAAAATAAACAAGTCTTGGTTGGTTATTACATGTTTAGATCCCATTTTGAGGTATACTTTATGTGGCAAAACATCAACATTATTTCATGTTGGACATGGATGGAAGCACTAGGCACTTTATCATTGAATTTATAAATGAAATATTGGACATTTTTCCACAGAAGGGAGAAGATAACATTGTAGGACTTTGTAATGAAATTGAACACAATAGTTATGGTGATTGTGTATTATCCATTCTATGTTGAGCTATGCTCACTTGTGCTTCAACGTTGTGATTCAAAAGTGAACAATTGACTCCACAAAGGGAAATCAAATCTGACCCATTAAGTTGCAAATCCACTTTTCCATTGTGCCAACATTAACCTACACCTCTATATTTAGGATCGATGGCTGAAAGAGAAACTACCTTCTACTTTTTATAAGACCAGGCTATGGGTC
>SNQJ01S0126091.1:26393-48581 GCA_010110895.2 Picea sitchensis
TTCTTCTTCAAGATCCCCATGTAGGAATGTTGTCTTCACATCCATCTGTTATACTTCAAAATCAAATGCAACAACAACAGATAACAAAAATATTATAGAAGTTAACTTGGCAATAGGAGAAAAAATCTCACCAAAATTAATTCTCTCAACCTGGGAATAACCCTTTTCTACTAATCGAGCTTTGAATTTCTCCACTTTTCCTTCTGCATTCAACTTCTTTTTAAATACCCTTTTTCTTCCAATGGGATTTATTCTAGTTGGCAACTCCACTAGATAGCAAGCCTCATTCTTATCCAAGGTTGCCATTTCTTCATCCATGGCCTTTTTCTAGAGATTCTCATCCTCTGAATCTACTGCCTCCCTGACAGTTCTAGGATCATCATCATTAATAGACAAAGAAAAATTTGAACGGAAATCAAATGGAGTATACCTTTTTGGTAGCCTTCTTTCTCGAACCGATCTCCTCAATAATGGAGTATGAGGATCTTCTTCTTCTGATTCTTGTTCTTCTATAGAGTCTAATGTTAGAATATAAGTGGATGTGCTTGTTTTACCATTGAAAATACCCATGTCACCCAACCATAGGCCGAAGCCACCCTCTGATCACCTTAACCTTGATAGAGAATCACTCCGGAAGCAAACCCTAGGCTAGATAGTCAAACAAAGGGTAGCGCACCTTTCACCAAGGATAGTGCATCAACAATAGCTAATCAGATAGTCCAAACCCTAGCCAAGAGATAGTCCAAGCGTAACTGTTAGATGCAACGACATCTCTCCTCCAAACCTGTGCAGAAACTGGGCAACTGCAGTGCGCACAAGTGTTGCTCTGCAATTCTGAAACTCCCTGCCAGATTGAGAACTGGCCTCCTATATTTATACTAATTTTGTCTAACTACCTGGGCTGACTTCTCATTATGGGAATCTGTCTATTCAGTATATATTATTATTTCTAGCTGACTTCTTCTCTTGGAGGCTAATAACCTAATATAAATTATCTTCTTGAGCCGACAAGTCTTCTAGGGTTATTAGCCAACTCATTAGGGTTTCTTCTTTCTTATCGGAGTATTCTATCCTCGTCAGGTTTACATGTGGAGGTAAATACCTCCTACATCTACCATAATATCAATACTCCCTCCTAGATAGGGAGGTATTACAGGTAATGGTCTTGATCACAAAAACATACCATTCACCCGGTAGCATCAACATCATGACTAGATCATGAGAACCATCATCATCATCAATGTCATCAGTTGCATCATCTCTCGAAACCATATTATATCTGAGTAATCAGACATGATGCTCACTCCACAGAGTGATACAAGAGCCATTCTTCTAATCTAGAAGAGTAAATGATCTAAACCATTTTCCGTCTGGGAAATCTTTGTCCTTTGATTATCCATCTAACTGATAATCATTTATAATATTGTTGATAGTCTTCAAGGAAATCGAAACAAAATAAAACACAACTGTGTCTATCCATAGTAGTACATAACTACAATCCAATGGTACACTACCACACCAAGTAATACACAAGTACTTGATCAGCAACGTATAGTCACGAACAGTGGAAAACATCCACCATAGTAGTATACATCTACTGTCATACAGTATTCATAACAATCATCTGATATCAACATGCATAGAAACAATGTTATGATATGAACTGAATCATCTGGGCCAATATTTCACTCACATCTGTGAGATCTGAAATAATATCTTTCCTCAGAGTAGAACAATGAGATATCTGGACTATTCTTCTCAAGCAAGGAAGAATAATTGTCCTGTATTTTGAACTTCGACCATTCCCCACCCTAGGTCATTCTTCCTACACTAATCAAAGTGCACCCTAGAGAGAATGTATAAACCCTAAGGAATGTCTATCCCTGATTGTTGATCCTGGACCATTCCCCACCCTGGGTCATTCCTCCTACACTAATCAAAGTGCACCCTGGAGAGAATGTATAATCCCTAAGGACTGGTTGTCTGGACCATTTCCCCTGTTAACCACAAGAGGAAAAGATTGTCCTATATCAACCTCCAAAATAGAACATTCCTCATGTTAACCATAATGAGAAGTCATTGTCCAGCGAGGTGGGTCAGTCTTCTTGAGTAACCCTCAAGAAGAGAGACATCCCTAGACCACTCCCCATGTTAACCACAATGGGAAGTCGTTGTATATGATACATCAACAATCTAGACAATTTCCCATGTTAAACACAATGGGAAATCATTGTCCGTTAGAAATCTCAATCCACTTTCCGAAATGGAAAGGAAAATGCTCATCCTAGACCATTTTTTGAACTAAAAAAATGACTATCCATAAATAAATACATATCAGTGCTCTCTCCCAACCTGGGAGTCATCTCTTCCTTTTCCAATAGGAAGTTGTCTCCATGAGCTCCATCTTGAGTACGCAAACTCTTTCATCTTGGATAGAAGCTTTACCAAGATGTTTGTTTATCTTCTCATCTATGGAGATATGTATTGGAGAACCACTTTCTCCTTTCTGGACTTCATCACGGATAATGTAATGCTTGATTTCAAATGTACTTCAGTCTGGAACACTGGTTTTCTCTGAAGGCTTCATGTAGCTTTGATCAATAGAGTATATCATTGTTGGAAAACTAGACATATCCGTTTGGCACTTATTTTGTCATCATGAGATCTGATCTACTAAGTAATCATCTTGATACAATATCTCTGTTTATAGAGAATCTTCACCATGCTTCTGTTGTGCATTAGAGGTTCTCCACCAAGTTATCTACTTACATCTGTATACAAGGGTCTATTTCTAGTATGCCTCAAAGTCTTGAGGTTGCTCTTCATATGTTGTTTGTTCAATTTCTTTGGAGAACAGTCTTTGCATTCATCTTGATGTGGCACTCCAACCCATGGATGATATAATGACTCATGTACAAGTATGTCTAGTTTACTGGAACGAGCAATCATAGTCTTCTCCCTCCATCTAGGAGAACTTCTAGTTCTAGATCTTGCAAATATTTCATTCATAAGTCTTTCGTACACTATTCTTCATCACAACTTTCAGTTCTTCTTGATTGCTTTCATATTAGGCTGCTAATCTTGTGATTCTCGATACAATGACTGGTTGTTTAGGCTTCTCTTCTTTCTTGGAATCTTCATGTTCTTCCTCATGCTTTTATTTATCTTTTGGGTCCATGGAGTTTCTTATAGATTCCATGCCCTAAAGATTCCAATTCTTTCTTTCATCATAGGATCACAGATCTAGATGGACAACTAGGGATACTTTAAGGCTTCTCTTCGAAGAAGACTTCTTCTAAGGTTGAACTGAGCATGTACTGTCTTTCATGTTTACTACCATGGATATATACTTCATCATCTTCAATGGATCATAGGATTAGCTCCCTCCTAATCCTTTCTTCATGTATGAGTGCATATAATTAGCTCCCTCCTAATCCTTGCTTCATGTATGAGTGCATATAATCGGCTCCCTCCTTCTAAAAGAGTCCACGCTTCTGTCTGCATCCTTATTGTCTTATACAATATATAATTGGCTCTCTCTATTTAACAAAGTCCATGCTTCTATCTTGTTGTCTTCTACAAAATGTCATAAGTCTTTCTCCAATTTCCTCTTGATTGTTGACATATTTCTATATTTGCTTCTTCTAAGTCTCTTCATGATTTATTCCGCTTATCTTACAATAGTTTCCACATGATTTGCTTGATGTATTTCATTATTTCATGTATTATCCAATGATATCGATCCTTATCTTGTTGTTCCTCCATCGGTATAGTTCTTCTTGGAAAACATTATCTTCCAAGAGATAGATATATAAGATATGTACAGAGATGATGCAAACAAGATATGTACAAGGAATAAGAAGAGTATTCTTACCTTCAAAAGAAGAAGTCTCTTTCATCCTGCTAGGTATTCTTTGTAGGTTCCTTTTCTTCGGCAACTGATGCTTCATGTTTCTCCTTCCTTTTCTTTAGCTCTAGAAAATGATTATTGTAGTGGCCATACTTTTGACAATTGAAGCATTGTACTTTTGAAATGTCTTTCTCTTGATTTGGATTCCTCCTTGAACCAAACTTCCTTTTATTCCTGAAATTATTGAATCTTGTTGTGAAGGATTGATCATCGTACTTATTTTAGGGTTTCTCTTTTGCACTAATCCTTGATTCTTCTTGAGCACAGCAAATCCAAAGTTCTTCAAATGTTGGATACTCCTTCCTTGTGTTCATTCTTGCGGAAAATGCATCCCACATCTTGGGAAGACCATTGAGTACTATGTTTACCAATTCCTTCTTTGAGATGATCTCTTCAATAGCTTGTAGTTGAACTTTTAACTGAGATATTCTCACAAAATATGATGTTATGATGTCCTCATCATTCATCTTCATGTCACTTAGCTCATTCTTCATAATCATAACTTGTCCAATGTTTATGACCGAGAAGAATTTGTTAGGGCATTATACATCTTCTTCGATGAGTCAATATGGGAGATGTAGGGTATCAAGTGGTATTTTATAGATTCCACTATGATACTCATAGCATTGATGTCACCATCTTTGAACTTCTCTGTAGCTGCAACATTTTGCGGTTCCTTCTCTTTCCCTTCTTCAAACTTTGGTTTCACGATCTTTCCTTTCACGATATCCATCACTTTATTCTTAGCAAGGATGAGATCAATCCTTGTCTTCCATGCTCTGAAGTTAGAAGCTCCATCTAACTTGTTCTTTGACTTCATAGAGTAAGGCATGGCTGCTTTGACTTGGTCAACCCTAGATTTGACCAAAAGCTCAAACTTCACGTCTTGGCTTTCTGAGAGTACCAGGAGATGCACTAGGCTAGGGTGCACTAATATGTCCAGAGATTAGGTAAATCCATTTGTTTAAGGTGCCTCAACAAGAGGATTAGGGTTTATGCAACTGCACCTGCTAGTAACCCTAGAGGCAGTGCTATGGTGACTGCTCCTACTAGAAACCCTAGTGACAATTCTTCAACGAGCTTAATATCCTTACAGATATGTTTCCTTCCAATGGTTAGAATGAATGAAGGAGGTGTGGGCCCATAACCTTATATAATATAAGTGGATGTGCTCATTTTACCATTGACAATACCCTTGTCACCCAACCATAGGCCGAAGCCACCCTTCGAGCACCTTAACCTTGACATAGAATCACTCTGGAAGAAAACCCTAGGCTAGATAGTCAAACAAAGGGTAGTGCACCTTTCCCCAAGGATAGTGCATCAACAAGAGATGATCATATAGTCCAAACCCTATCCAAGAGATAGTCCAAGTGTAATTGCTAGCTGCAATGGTAGCTCTCCTCCAAACCTGCACAGAAACTGGGCAACTGCAGTGCGCACAAGTGTTGCTCTGCAATTCTGAGACTGCCTGCCAGAATGAGAACTGGCCTCTTGTATTTATACTAATTCTGGCTAACTGCCTGGGCCGACTTCTCATTCTGGGTATTTGTCAGTTTAGTATATATTATTATTTATGGTCGACTTCTTCTCTTGGAGGTTAATAACCTAATATAAATTATCCAACAAGTCTTCTAGGGTTATTAGCCAACTCATTAGGGTTTCTTCTTTCTTCCCAAAGTACTCTATCATTGTCAAGTTTAAACGTGGAGGTAAATACCTCCCGTAGCTACCATAATATCAACATCTAATTCATCATCCTTTAAATCAAAATCTATTTTCTCTGGTTCTTCATAACTTGATAGGACTTCATGTTTAACAACATCCTTCATTTCTCTAAATACCACATCTCAGCTATACACAACCTTCTTTGTTTCTGGGTTCCAAATCTTATAACCATTGAGACCATATTTATACCCAATAAAGATACACTTTTCAGCCTTCTTATCTAGCTTACTCTTGTTTTCCTTTGGAATATGAACATAGGCCTCACAGCCAAATACCTTGGATGTGTGAGAGAAGGTTTATTACTAGTCCATACCTCTTGTGGAGTCTTGTCATCCAGTGTTGAAGAGGGTTATTTGTTGACCAGATAACATGAAGTACCTATTTCCTCTACCTAGAATTCTTTCCCTAACCCAACACCACTAAGCATGCAACTTGATTTTTCCATCAGCGTCCTGTTCATCCTTTATGCAACTCCATTATGTTGAGGCGTATATGGATTAGTCTTCTACCTTTCTATACCGCACTTCTTATAGAATTATTCAAATTCATTCCCATGGAACTCTCTGTCATTATCTATCCTCAACACCTTAATTTTTTTCTCTGTTTGATTCTCAGCAAGAGACTTAAACTCTTTAAACTTGTCAAAGACTTAAGATTTCTTCCTGAGGAAATATATCCAAGTATCCCTCAAGAATTCATCTATAAATGAGACATAGTACATAGATTTTCCCAATGATGGAATCGACATAGGTCCAAACACATCACTGTGAACTCGTTGTAAAATTCCTTTTTCCCTCATTGCACTAGAGGGGAATCTTACCCGATTTTGCTTCCCACATACACAATGTTCATAGAAATAAAAATCTAGAGAGAATTTAGGCATACCTTCAACCATACCTTTACCATGTTGTAGTCGAAGACCCTTCTCTACGATATGCCCCAGTCTTTGATTCCACAACATAACCTTTTCTCCAGATATTGTAGGATTTCTTTCTTCTTCAACTCCAATATCAAGAAAAATGGAACTATTACACCCATAACTAATAGTTCTTCCTTGCATCTTATATATAGTTCCAAACTGAAGTCCCTTCAGTAGCACCATTTCTCCTCAAACCATCCCTCAGTTTTCCTTTTCAAATATTTTTTTTACCCCTGCATCGACCATTTTTCTTACAGAAATCAAATTTTTGGCCAATCCTAGGATGTGAAGAACACCAAGTAGTTTTCTAGTCCTTCCATAAATGATCCTCAACTTGATTTTTCCTCGACCTATGATTCTATTTGTCGATTCATCACCTAGGAAAACATTACCTCTGTCATACCTTTCATATTCATAGAACCACTCCCTCTGTGGATTCATATGAAAGGATGCACCTGATTCAATAAACCATGCCTCATGATCTGCATGTGTTCTTGAAAAATCCAAGTACACATCCCCTCCTTCCTTGAAGGTATTTTCTTTTGTAGAAGGAGATTCTTCAGATGATCTGGATTATTTTTGACATGAAATGAGATCAGAGATATAATAAAGAAATGAATAGAGATATCGCAGATATTCAATAATATAACATAAATTTATTAGAGATGCAACCATAAACACAGATATACAGTAATACATTATTTCTATTAATGAAAGAAATGTATAGAGACTGTAAAAATACAGAGTGAAAGACTCGCTAGAATGGTGGCAGCTTATCTCTGAGAAGAGATGTGACAGCTACTCGCATTCGCAAGAAGATGATTACAATGAGGCTCTGAAGTCATTTTTAAAATAAATAGGAATGCCAAAAACCCTAGACATCCAAAAACCTAACCCTAGGATATGAAGCGCCAAAAGTCATGTGGGCCCTATTTGGATAAGTGAGGACATCAACTTCTCGGGGTCGTAACTTTTGCATACAATCTATGTTTTAGGCGTGTGATAGCTTGTTGGAAAGGTATCATCGAGGAGATTAATTTTGGGGGATCAATAATGCCTTTGGAAATAATTGAGAACCTATATCTCAAAAAACCTTCATTTGGGCCCTCAAAATGGCCCCGGAAGTTAAAAACTGCTAAAAATAGTAAATTGCCAGAAAATTGTTTTAAGCCAGTCGAAAAAGGTGGGTGGCCACCGATATCCACCTAGATCATTAAATCACTTATATTTCTCAACTTTGGATCTACACTGCTTCTTGTAGTTCCCTTATTTTCCACATCTCCATCATACCTTTACAAACTTTCTGGGAGACTTATATCTTCCCTTAGAGTTAGATCTCCCACTTGAGGACTTAGATCTATGTATTTCCTAGGAGTGTCCTCTTGAAAATAATGAGTTAGATTCTCCCACTGAGGACTTATTCATGTATTCTAGGAGTGTCCCTCTTGAAAATAATGCACATGTTCTCTTTCCTTCCATTCTTTCTCTGCCCCATCTCCTTCCCACAACAACATGAAACCACTTCAATGTACCAAGAAATGTATTACGCTCTAGATGGCCACAAACTTATCAGACCTAATAAGTTCAGTAAAGAGAACAAATTGATACGTTTATATTCATATGAAATTTTAATCTCAATAGATAATAACTTACTTGCCACAGTATTGAATTTGTTCAAATGATTTTCCAGAAAGTGTCCATCTCTCATCCTCAAGTTATATAGATTCTTTTTCAGGAATAGTTTATTCAATTGGGACTTAGATCGATACAAATTTCAACTTATCCCATAAATCTTAGTTAGAAGCTTCCTCTAACATATATTCAAAGAATATTAAATTGAGAGACATAATCTAATTTGTGTTTCACCTTTCTAATCCAAAATTTTCCAGGCTCTATCTATTGAAGTTCATGTAAGGTAGTACCGATCTAATTCCATGACCCATTTAATCTTTGTCCACCAACAGATATTCCATTCTTGAGCTCATAGCTCAAAAATTTTCCATTAAACTTCTGATCTCCATTTTCAAACTTCTCACCATTTGCTTTTCACCTCAAGAATCAATACCATGTGATCTCCCACTATAACAAGGCTTATCATAGTCTTAAGCCAAACCCTGGGACCTCACAGCATCCCTAAGCTAAAAAATTCTGATACCAAATGTAGATTTTAACCTTGTATGGCTTCTTAATTTAAACAGATTTCAGTAAAAGAATAGAAAAAGATACAATGGAAAATACACATATTACATGTAGATATTTTTTACCCTAGAAACCCAAAATTGGGAAAACTAGCATATTCTATTCATTCATAGTGATACTGCTTACAATACAAGATAAATATAGATCTAGTGAACCAAAACCCAACCCAATGACCCGGATTAGTCAACGACCCTAATTCCTTAACCTGAAATAGAAAACAATCTATAAAACCATGTGTCAAAAATTGCCCAACAATGGGATTAAGGAAATCAAGCAGGATACAAAAATGAGGCAAAATGCACAAGTTTCCCAGGAAAGAATTCCTCTCAGCACTTCCTTGAACTCAGAGTTCAAAGTAAATGTAATACCATCAGTCTACTCATGCAAATAATAATATACCCTAAAAGATTAGTCACTGCTATAGGACACACACCCTGCCAGTTTTCATGATAAATTACAACTAATTTTATCTATGCTGCCTGCAGCACTCTCATAAAGAACTCTACACTGAATCGAAAAACACATCCCTTCTCTTCTCCACAAGTGAATGTCCTCTTTGTCTTCCCTCGTGCCTTCTTCTCTTGCAATTTTCCCCACACAAGAAAGTTCTGACCTGTCCTCTTCCTTCTTAGAAGGAACTTCATTTTAATCACTGGGATCAATGAATTGGTAATTTTGTTATACCTTGATGGAAACCCTTGTTGTCCTAGACAAATCCTTCCATATCTCCATTCATTGAGGGTGGTTGGTTTTTCAAATACCATTGCCTTCCCATTAGCCATTTGGTTTCAGTTGCAATTTAAAGGAAGTATGATATTTCCTTCACATTATTCACCAAGGTAGCTTGGGTTCAGGTGAACTCCTTCCTTCCCCTCATCCCTCTCATGAAATCATGGCCAATACTCAAGGCTTCACCTCCACAGTGAGTTGTTGTCATTTTTTATTTATCATTGAATACATTTACATTGTTTCCTCATGTCATAGCATGGCACCATTAATTACAATTAATGGCATAATTGAGTTTTACAGAGGGGTGTTACACCTTTACTAGTAAGTAACGTTTAACTAAGAGGAAATTATCTAAAATTCTATGCTACTCTCTCAGGAACACACAGCTATAGCCTTGTTTAACTCAATTGACCCAATATTCCTGTGCTTAGTGGGGTCTCTAGGTTCATGCAAGATCTAAAGAAGAGACACTTAAAGGCCACAAAGAAGATTGTTTGTTATAACAAGGGTACTTATCATCCTAATATAAAGTATTGTCTATATATATATATATATATATATATATATATATATATATATATGTTTCATCTTGGATCTAAACCCATAGCCTGGTCTTATAAAAAGTAGAATGTAGTTTCTCTTTCAGCCATCGATCCTAAATATAGAGGTGTAGGTTAATGTTGGCACAATGGAAAAGTGGATTTGCAACTTAATGGGTGAGATTTGATTTCCCTTTGTGGAGTCAATTGTTCACTTTTGAATCACAATGTTGAAGCACAAGTGAGCATAGCTCGACATAGAATGGATAATACACAATCACCATAACTATTGTGTGCAATTTCATTACAAAGTCCTACAATGTTATCTTCTCCCTTCTGTGGAAAAAATTCCAATATTTCATTTATAAATTCAAGGATAAAGTGCCTAGTGCTTCCATCCATGTCCAACATGAAATAATGTTGATGTTTTGCCACATAAATTATACCTCAAAATGGGATCTAAACATGTAATAACCAGCCAAGACTTGTTTATTTTTTACATCATTTTTGGTGAAAAAGTACCTTCTAGATTATATCAAGCTCAAAGATTTGTATTTTATTATACAATTCAACATTAATGTAATCGTTTCCATTTTACATGGTATTAGTAATGATTTCCATTTAATTTAGAGGAAACACTTACTTTAAAACTAGTAGGAATAAATATTCTTCTTTTTTGGTGTCAAAAATCCATTTTATGGGTATGTGCAAGTGGGGAGGGATCATTCTCTATCTCAAGGGAAACCAAGAAAATACCTTTGAACAGGGTCTAGCGTAGAGTTTCAAATAACCAAGTGGAGGCATTGGATATTTTCTAGGGGTTGAATTGTTATCAAGGATTATGCATTATTTATCAAATAAGACACACAAATTCTATTAGAGTGATGGGTAAATCACAAGGATTGTTAGGTGAACACAAAAGGAAGTTAGTAGTTTTGAAATCATCAAATATTATCACATCCTAAGGGAGATAAAATGCTAAATTGTCTGGCTAACACGACCACTCAGGTAGATTGAGAAGCCTTAAGAACTAAAAGTGGGGTGTCAACTTCCCCCATCCCTTAAGTTTTAGATCATAGTTATGTATTTTTTCGCATGAGAGACACATGGAACTTCAAATGGCATGGAAAATTTAATATTAGAACACGGCATTCAAGGTGTATAACCTCTAATATACCCACACACGCTCACATTTAATGTGGGAACAAGCTCATCAATTGCACTCATACTTGTGTTTTTTTTGCAGGTGGGATAACGTATTCGGATTCAGTTTTGAAAGTTGGGTAGTCTCTATGGATTATTGATCTATGGTTTCTTTCTTTTCTCCATCCCGCCTTGAATTGGGGATTTTCCTCCAATCTTGAGAATAGTTCCTATTCATTCCCATATAATTTTGGTTCGTTGGGAAATCATGTTTGTTGGCTTAGTGGTTCTGGTGATAGTTGCATATTGGTCTGGTATAGATTGTCAAGAATCATGGTTCAACTACTATTTCTTCAAATATTCCTCTATCCCTCTCTCTCTTTATGCTAGAAAAAAAAAGATTAATGAAACAAACTTTGAAATTGAAAATCCATTGCTTTGTTGTCAATTGTCTCAAACAATGTTGAAAAGGGTCTAGTTAATGGTTATGTAGTATGTTAGTGGAATCGGTGGGAAGTGCTAGGGGGGTTTTTCAAGTATTATGTAGTGTCTACATAATGGACCACTTGCATTCTTGGATATGCCCATTGTGTGAAACCACTAATATTCATAAATTTCTAAGGAGATAGGAATATTTTATTATAGATAATAGGAATTTGATGTTCTCTAATACTGGTAGGATGCATTCTCGGGAAGAAACTAGAAACATTGAATATACCTTCATCCCGGAACAACCTTACATAGTCAGAAGAGGAAAATTGTATCCTTTGAGTTGAGTGTGTTACCTTTTGAAAAATGCTTGTGAATATGGTTAGAAGTCCCACTTCACCTGCTTCAAATGCTAGACTATAAATTGGGTCAGTAGTTGAGGAGCTTTTTATTAAATATCTCTACAAGCAGAGTTATTGAAAAATGCATTTTAATTAAATAACTGAGATTTTCATTAAATATCTCTGCAAGCAAAGTTCTTGAAAACTGCATTTTTCATTTTTTAATTAAATCATCAAGCTTTTCGTTAAATATCTCTGTATTGATAATCCACATGCAACACCACCTTATCCTTCTCTACTTTTTAATTGCCTTCTCACCACCTCCCCATTAATCTCTCAATCGCTAATTAGAATATATAATTTTAAAGACATCTTTAAGAACCCTAAATAGCCTGCTAGAATATATACTCTATCACTCTCTACTTTCTAACTGCCTCCTCACCACCTCCCCATTAATTCCCACCACTAATTAGAATATATACTCTAGCACCATCATTAGTAGAACCACTTTAATCATACCTAGTTAATATATACTCTATCACTTCTCATCACTTTCTTAATCAGCCTCCTCAAATTAATTCTCCTCCCATTAATTCCTCACCCTACTATTTGAATAGTATACTCTAGCACCATCATTATTAGAACCCAAATATACCAAGAATATATACTCTAACACTAGCATTAGTAGAATTTGTTTAAACATACATTGAATAAGCACCCACACACGTTGTATATCCAGTTACATATACATATCCATATCAACTTGCAACACCATTAGAAGCATAAGAATCCAAGTATGCATAATATATAAAATATTATTTTTTTATTAATCCACCGAATTACCAAAGAGTATAAGTAGCATACCATATCCACTAGCAAAGCTAGTTGATTGAGTTTTTTAGTCTATTGGTTTTGTTAAGTTGATACCAATGGAAGTATTGTTGTGTTGATACCAGTGGAAGTACATGTAGATAAAGCATCATAAGCACCATTAGCAGCATACCCTACATAGTTATGGCCTACAACCTCAGAAGGAGATGAAGCATTTGATTTGGTCAAAGAGTAAGAAGCAAATGTATACACACCAGCAGTCTATCCAGTTGTAGCATTTTATCCATGGCCAGTATAATCACCACTAGAAACATACTTTCCAAGTCAAGATCCACTTGGTGAAGTAATGGTTTCATCATTTGTACCAGGAACTACCAGGAAAGGTTCTACCTATAGATACGGTAATAAGTTTTGGTTTTTCATGATACACTTACATGCCACTAATTTTATAAAAATATTTCACATAATATATATAAATATTTCTGAAAACCTAAAATTTGTTTTTATTTATGAGGTTTTAAAATTTGTTCACGGTTGGGTAAATTGACTTCCTTGGTTATATTGCATGGAAATTTTAATTGTAATTCTATTTACACACATATATTTTTTACCAAGATTTGCTATACTACTCAAGTATATTCCTTATAGGTTTCCATGCTTCCATGCAGATTATGTTGATGTCTACAGTTTATTAACTAGAATGATTAAATGTTAATTTTTCTATATAAATAGAAGATAGCATCTAAATAAATAACAAATGAATACAAATTTTATTATGACTTCTTCTCCAGTTACATTTTAACTGGACAAATCTGTCAATTCTAAGTAAAGTCAGAGTTTGTGTGGGATCTATTTTATTTAATTTTTCTCTCAGTTTAGAAAATGCTACAGTTTCAGAGGTCCCTAGGGGATGTGAAATAATCCCTAATTTTTTGTCTTAGTCACGTGGTTTGAGTTCGACAACCATGCATTTTTTTTTATGGTGGAATCTTAGCTTGCTACTTTATGTATGTTTAGAAAAGTTTATTTTTTTAACCCTACAATATTTAGGTATACATACAAGATTGCAATATTAAGTAAATCCAATCTCAAGTTTTAAACTTAATTTCTCTAAATAGCAACATGCTTGTTATACATGCCGCCTCGGCATGGTATATATCTATTGATACTTGGTTGACCAGCTATTAGCCGATCATTGACCAAAAAATATGTGAGGTTTTCTAAACCAGACATTACAACTCGATGATATATTTTTATTTATTTTAAATTATTTATCTACATCTCATCATCTCATTAGTTGTTGATTTCAACTCTTTACTTCGACCCTTGATTACTGTATAGTTGGTTGTAGATGTCTCAACATCACTTATTGATTTCACGTTTGGGGCAACTTTTCCTCGGTTTTCTTTATACCTGCATAGTGATAGGTGTACGCTGCCATGTAGCTCTAGTTTATTCATGAAGTTGCACTCCATGCCCAAAAATAAAAAAAAAATCCATGTTTTCATTAATGAAATGCCAATAAGGATTATTGGAGGTAATATTCACAAAACCAAAACCCTAACCCTAATGCCAATGATCAACAAGTTTAATAGGATGAATTCATTTTCATTTTTATTTCACTGCCAAATTCCATCGATCCTACAATGCTTTCCCTTATCATCATTAACTCTATTGTTTTAGAAATCTTAGCAAGAAAAAAAAAAAATTTGTAATAGAAAAGAGAGTAAGCAAGCAAAGCTCTTGTAATACTTGAAAAGAGAGGCGAGTAGATATCTGGTAGTCGAGTAAAGCCATAAAATATTTTCATCTCCCTTATGGTTGAGTGACTTAACCTTCATTCATTAGGGTATTTATATTGATAGTTTATTTTCCTGTTAATATAATGTGAAGAGTTATCCATATGCTCCAATTAATTATAGTCCTTTCATCAATTAATGTAACACGGTTTCTCTATTATTTTAATTCCATGTGTGTTACCAAATCTTGCCAAATAGAACAAATAAATCTTGTAAGCTAGAAAAAGTGAGAATGTGCTTACATAGTCCATGCCTCCATTAGATGCGACATGGAGCACTCCTCAGGCTACCCTGCCCTGAGTTTCTTGCTGCTACAACGAATTTATTAACATCAATATTCTCACATATATATATATATATATATATATATATATAGTTGCTATATATATATATATATATATATATAATTTTGATTGGGAACTTTCTACATCATATAGAGCCATGCTTGTTAAGAACCAAGATAGATTCCATATTTTATTTTGATGATTCTACTCCACCTTCTCTAGAGAACATAAAGGTCCCACATCAAGAACTAGTTACCAACGTCTAGCCTACATATTATACAATGATATTGTTCCTTCCAAATTCTTCTACAACCTTTTTCCACTATGTGGATGGATCTTCTTATTTGGATCCACACACATAGTGGCTTGCTCACATCATTTGAGTTGGTTATTGGGTTCCAAAATATTCTAATGGGATTTCATACATGAGCACTTGGACATGGGACTGGGGCTTACAATGGTGGTTGGAAAACTTCAACATGGTGGATTTCACATGGGACTTGGTTCTTCACCAAAGATTACGGTCCACAGCCATCCATGGGACCTTGGTATATGGTTAGACATCAAGTGTTGAGGACAACGCTTCATAAGGGGGATGTAATGTGGGCAGCTAGAGAGGTGGGGGCCCAGAGGGTCTGATAGTGATAATAGTGAGGCCTATTCATCGTAAGGTGGACTAGGTCCACTATATTATTAAATAAGACCACTATGGTAGTTAGATATAATAAATGATGATTTCTAGTTGCTCTACTTCTAGAAGATTCTCCTAGAATGTTTTAGGTGATGGTAGCACTATATGTATGCAAGGTTCAAGCAAATGTAATGAGACATGAAGAGAATTAGTGTATTTGGAGCAATAGAGTTCAATAGAGGATGCCCCCCGGAGGCAAGTGAATGTAGAGAGTGATCCCTCTAATAGGGATCCATTGTATGGTGTTGCCCTACCTCAAGGGTTTGGTAATAATAAAGTGTGGTTTCTTCTATTTTTGCTCTATGGATCTATTTTGTATTCAGAAATTGTGGTGATTATATTTGTAGATCTATTTGGTTCTTAACACATGCCTTTCAAATTACATTTGCGACAAGGACATTGCTACTACAGTAGCACTTGTTTGAATTGGTGGTATGTATCAATTGGTTGAATTGACCATCATTAATGTTTTCAGGGATTGGTGGTGTGTTTTCCATTAATGATGTTTATCTCTTTTGTTGATGGTAGTCCATCATTTCCTGAATAGGGAGGCTATCAATCATTAGCAATGTGACTAGTAAGAAAAATTGTGGATACTAACAGGATTGATCTACACTTCCATTAGTGAACATTGTATTGCACAACACTTCTAGCCTCAATGGTGGCCTTTCCAAAAGCATGGGTATGCAAGACTATAACGTTTAATAGTGGTGTGGCATACTTAATACAACTAGTTGTCATTTATTAAATTGTTCATAAGATTCATCTTTTATCATATCATTCCCATCATAGATTGATAACTTCCTTGTGCCTTGAGTTCAACGAATTGCAAAAACAAAGTGACTTTTGCCTTACAAATTCAATGAATTTCTCAAGAAAGTGAATTTAACTTACAAAATGGAGTCAATATTTTCCTTCTACTTTGATGTATACCATAGTAGTGCATATTTTCTAACAAATGGATATGATATAATTCTTATTTTTTTTTTCAAATACTATGTCATTCAACTTGGATCACTAACCCAAAATTATTATTGTCATTGGTAAAATAAAATTAATCACAAGTCAATGGAAAACCACTATGATACCACTTGAAGCAAATCTAATGGTTCACTTCATGAAATCATCATCCATGAAGAGAGTATCCCATATGATCCATATTAAAATAAATAGATATTTATTAATAGGAATATATTGTATGGTATTATTAATTCAGATACAATAACATGTATATAGATACACATTGGGGTGATAAGTCATATCTTTTGGGAAAATAGATGCCTTATCATTAGTACAACATAAATGTAAATTATAACCTATAACTATCATTACATAATAGGTGTTCATAACATTATGATAATAATTGTAATATACCCTAGATTTATATTTTTTCTTGGAAAAAAGTCATATCTTTTTATTAGTATAATAAAATGAATATATTCTAATATGTGTGTACAACATTATTTTCCATCTGTGTACTAAAACATAGATATTATATCTTCATGATATCCATGGAAAAGAAAACATATTGTAGATCTATCATATACCCTGCTAATTATCATCATACTTACAAAAAAAACTTTAAACACAACAATCTTCCTATCATCCAAACCATCACAAAAGGACCTGTACGGGATTTCTCCTATTATTATAGGCTACTAATAATAATTAGAACATCATCTACCCATAGAAATACAAATATTTTTATAGAATTTGAAAGCAACAATATAAATCATAAAACGGTGTGTCTTATAAGGTTGTAAAGAGACATTTTAAACATTTACTAATAACTAAGTTTGAACCTAAATGATGTCTCCTGGGAACTCCATGATTATAATATATTTTACTACCATCAACAAACCAACCTTTGAAAGATCATTTATCTAAGTATTCGACCTTTAGAATATGTGATGGAAGTGTATGTTAAAAATAGAGAAACCATGCCTTTAGCATAGTCTAGAATCGGATGAAATAACAAATTTCCAAGCATGTAGCTACCTTTCATCCAATTTATGATCACCTTAGATTCCCCATATAACTACAACTAAGAGATCCTTAGATCCCCTTCCCATTTCAAAAGTAGCTTCAAAGATAACAACTCTAAATAATTTTCAGAGCCCATGTTAAGACTTGCTTTAAAGAAAAAGAAATATTCGTCAGTGATATATGAATAGCCTCCAACACCACACACAAAAACATTTTCTATACTAGCTCCATAAAAATAACCTTAACATATTGATTTATCAATTGAGGATGTTTTAATATCGTAGCCTTTTGTGGATTTCACACTACTACAATATAGGGTGATAGCACCACATCATAGTGCAATTCTCAAACAAAAAAAGTCAAGTTTACATGATGCAAAACATGATACAATTGAGTGTAGTGTCATTTACATCAATTTTCTGTCATATTTGTGCATTGACTAGTTTGATGCATTCTCCTTTAGACATCAAGTTAGCAATGAGAAAATTGACACAAAGTTTCTTTTTTAGTCGATATAATGTTGCATTGAATCATTAAATAATACAAAAAAACAAACCCAAAAATATATATTTGACTCTGATGTGCCAAATATGTGTTTCTTGCATTGGTTCAACATCACAATGAATCGATTTGTGCATTGATGATACTTTTAAAGCATCGTTTTTCTTCGATTTAGCTTCAATTTGCAACAAACTAATGTCGTTATTGCATTGAAATATAACTTGTTTTTGCATCACATTGCATCTTCTTAGAAACCTTTTTGAAATCATTAAAGATACTTTTGCGTCAAATTAATGTCGAAGATGCATTGATTTAATGTCAAATTTTTGATGTAATTATAATTAATGTATTAATTATTTTAATTTAAATATTATTGATTATTTAATTTTTTTACTTTATTATTATTTTTAATTATTTTTATTATTGTTGTTAATTTAATAAGAATTATTATTCATTATTATTTTAATTAATTATTATTTTTATCATATTCATATATTGATTTGATTGATTATTAGTATAAATCTATTTACAACATATTAATATTTAGAGGAAAATCATGTATATATAATGCAATACCCCATTATCATTCAATGAATTCACAATACAAGAGGGAAAACCTATTTATCCATAAATTCAATTACAGAATTTTGTTGCATTAACATTCAATCAATTTCAGACAATAGAAGAAAAAAAAAACAGGCATATTTTTTTCCTCGGAAAAAATCGTAATTTTATTCATCCAAAAGGATCCAAAACTACATTTTACAGGTGAATGATGCACTCCCCCAAACCATGGGTAAAAGAGAAGAAAACAAAAAACTCGAAAGGGCCCATAACTAACTACTAAGCCACTAAGAATATTTACAATAATAAGGACTGGTAAGATCTTGCATCTAAAGAAAAAGACAAAATTGCACACCCAAGAAGGACCTCAAAGTGCAGATCCACAGATCCACACTGCACGCCCAAAGGATGGACCTCAAAGCTTTGTCCCAACCACCAAAGAGAAGAAGAAAAAAACAACAACCACAGCACCAAGCTCCAGATCCCAATGCCAGAGACCCATAACCTAGCCACCAACACACAGAGAGAGGGAGCCATTGAAAGCCCTGGATGGATTTGTTCGAGAGGCATAGTCCACCCAATGCATCAAAATCCAGAGCAAATAAAATTCAGACTAGACAACAACCACAACCAGTCAACGAGCTGCACAAATAGGTGGCACACCAGAGCCAGACCCAATCTGTCGAGAGGTTGGGGCACCAACGAAATAAAAATGAGCATCCACGGGGGTGGAGCCACAAGCTAGGGGGAGCCAACAGAAAGGGAGGCACCCATAAAGAAGCACCTGTGGTAGGGGTTGCGTCCAGGGAAACCCTAGCCGCAGAGCCCGACCTAAACTCCCAAAACATTTGTACACCAAAACAAAACAAAAAAATGCATATATAAACACAATGATAAAATTTCAAAATTAAATCACATATGCATGTAAATAAGTCGTACAGTGCCACCCCAATAAAATGTCAACTATGTATACAATATAACATGAAAAAAATTACACATAAGGGAATGAAAAGAATTTGACATTAGGGTTTTAAGATTTATGTGGTGGGAGTAGTTGTTAAGATTGCTTGAAAAATCCACATTGGTCATTTTGAATATGTCAATGTTTCAGGTCTCCAATCAGATCCATCATCGGGACAAAACCGTCAAGTAGGAGAACATGGCTACCTTGCAATAAATACACTGAAGAGAAGAGATGAGTTATCACTCCACCCCTTGTTTCAAATTGTAAACCCTCACCACTCAATGGGTGGAAAGCTCGATGGGTAGAAGAAACCCTAGAAAAAAAATATCATCATCTTTAAAAAGAAAATTAATAATAAAATTATAAGAAGAAAAAAAATTAAAATTAAAATAAAAAAAACAAAGTATAATATTAGGTTATGAATACCAAATAACAATATTAATATAGAAAAGAACTACTAAATTTGTATAATAGTAATAGTCACTATTAGGTTATTAATAAAAAAATATAAAATAATAATTAATAATAGTAATAGTACATAGTATAGAATAGTAAAAGTAAAATAAATAAGTTATTAATAATATTGGTAATATTATTATAATGTTAAGATATTTAGACACTTAGGAGCTAGTTAATATCTACTTGGTCTAATGTGTCGTTAGGTAAAAGTGTGTTTCTTAGTGTGTTTCTTTAGTATGCATTAGGATGCATTTGTAGTTAGGAAATCCGACGGCCACAATATGTTCTCGACATAGAGTGATCTGATAGTTCATACTATCCTCTAACTTAACAGCCATTGATCCGTGGCTTAGCACCTGATTGGTCCATGATCTCTATTTAAATAGCATGGAGGGTCATTTTCCGATGATCGATTGTGAGAAACTCTCTTGTAAAATCTCTCTGTAATCTTTTTCTTTGCATTAATAAACCACTCCAAGTGGTCGCATTGGTTGGGGTTGTGGATGTTTCCCCGTAGGGTTTTACCATGCGAAAACATCGATGTGTTGATCTTTGATATGGTTATGTGAGTGGTTACTAAAGGTTTTCATCCTCTATTGGAATACATGTGTTGTCGAACATGGTATCAGATCTTCTTTGAAGACCCGCTCATGTTGTAGATTGAGATCATGGAGCCGAGTTGTCTCATCTCCATTTTATGTCATTTTCGTACATTTATGGGCTAAGAGGACTATTCCATTACGTCTATAGCACTCATTTCATTTAGGAACATTTTTTTTTTCACTCAAAAAGGTTTTTGTTTTCCCAAGATACAGCCATTATAGTGAGATCTGGAGGTATAAAGCCTGAATACGCATTTTTTAAATTTCTGCAAAGTTTTATTTTGGTTTTATTTCGATTTGTATTTTTTTATTTCTGGGTTGCTACTCTTTTAGATCTGCGTATTCTCTTTGCCCCGCACCCTGTGCAATCTCGAAAAATCAGAAACAAATAGGAAAAGTTGCATCTTCCGGGTAAGCTAACCGACATCTAACCCTTGTTGTCATCGAGAAGTGAAATTTTTTTCTTGTCTAAAAAGAGTTTTTTTTAGCACACTCTCCAAGGCCATAAACAACAACAACAACAATAACAACAACCCCAATCCTCTTTCTGAACATTACAATATGTTTTTCTAGATCATTTGGTTAAAACTTGCCTTATTAAGTAAGAGGTCTTGAGTTCAAGTCTCTCTTTTGTTATTTTTTTGAAAAAGTTCATGCTAAAATTGTAAAGTGTATTTCACTTCAAGTATAAAAGTGAATCACTATAAGTAGATTTAATATTTTATTTTAGAGTTATTTATTTTGCATGTATCTTTTATGTTATAAAGTAACTTCATTGTAAAAGTGATCCCCACTTCTCTTTATAAAAGTGGGTCACTTCATAAAGCAATTTACATTATCACGTGGTCAGTTGGTTACCGTTTATGCCTTTTTTTTAAAGGACATAACTCTCACATCGAAAGTCTGTTTTCAGTGCCTTTTTATTAAAACCACACATCTTTTTGAGATCTTTCCATCCAGATCATCAGTTTCAGTTTTTAAATCCATATTATCTGCAAATCTAATATGTTTTCTACAAGTAATGTCTTTCTTACCAACAACAACTACTTCCAATGGAAATCTCATATGGAAGATTTATTAAGAAGTAAAGGCTTGTATAGGATTACCTTGGGAAAGGAAAAAGAACCCAGTGATGATGATAAGAAATCTAAATGGTCTAATAGGAGTGATGAAGTATGTGGACTAATCGGAATGTCCATATCTCCTGATTTAAGATACCACCTCCAGGAAATTGATGACCCCGAAGAAGCTTGGGACAAGATTAAATCTGTGTTTGGTGAACTCAATATTATTTGAGCACAACAGTTAGAAAATCAAGTATTGACCTTGAGTCCAAGTGATTTTTTTTTCCTTGGAGACTATCTATCTAGGTTTAAAACACTCAGAATATTATGTGAAGAATGTAAGATAAAAATGGAGGAAGACTGGTGCATCTATCTTATTCTTTATAATCTAGGTAGTGCATATTTTGTGTTTGTATCTACCTTTTATGCCATGAGAGAGGCTCTAGGGAAAGCTTATGAAAAACCCACTCTTGAGTCCTTTTGTGTTGCTTTGATTAGAGAGGAAG
>SNQJ01S0126093.1:0-21280 GCA_010110895.2 Picea sitchensis
TATTTGTTGTGTTTACTCATGTATAATGTTGATATAGTTGTTGTGCAATTTACTATGAGATATAATTGGTTAATTTTACTTGCTATGCGTATATTGATGCACATGAATCTCTATTTGTATGGTTGAATGATGTTGTAGAGGTTTTAACTATTCTAGTGAACATTTGAAGTGATTGTATTTATGTTTTTATTCATTATAGATAGCGACATGAGTTAGAATGTCATGTTGTGTGTTATTTCCGCATTAGATTTAATATCAAATTTTTTTATAGGGACGTTTTAGTGGTGACGTGACCTAGTTGGGGGTTGGGTACGTTACATAACAGATCAACATATGGTAGTATATCAATAAATCAATATTAGAATCCAGTGGAAGAGAAGCTTCTCAAGCGTTTAATCTAGTACTTTCACTAGATCTATATAGGTTAGTTGAGTGTCGATAATTTGACTCGAAGCCTAAAATCTATATTTTATCTAGCACACAATTCTTATGCATTGCTACCAGAACATGAAAATGTGATTGTTTGTGTGATTTCTTTACTCAATAAGAAATTTATTCAATCATAGTTATTTCAATGAGCATTACATTTAATAACCAACTTTTCCCTATTTAAATCGTCGTGGTCTAAATGTTCTACGTTTTGGCCCTTTTATGGGGATATTTGGCCGAAATCCGGTCAGAAATTGTTGTATCTACAGATTTGAGAGGTTAATTGTGTGTAATCTAAGTGCCTCGAGGGTTTATCAACGTGTTGAATCCATTTCTACATTCATAAATGCAATTTAAGAAACAAAAATTTGTGATTTCATGCAGATTTATGTCGTTGGATTCAAACAAAAAGGGAAAATGTATTTAACAGTTAGACAACGCCATTTAAATCCATTACCACAAAGAACATATTTCTTTCGATATAATATTCAATACAAGTACACGTAACAAGGAATCACAAATTGAATTTACAATAATAATACAGTCACCAAGAATTGAATCCTTATAAATTGTACATACAAAAGGATCACATATAACAAAATTGACTAAATATGTATTACTAGGATCATCGTAACCAATTAAATTGAAGACTGTTGCTTGTGTTTCTTGTCAAAAGGATAACGTCAATGGTCGAAGATCCGTTAGTATTCGTCGAAACTTTGTTGATCATCACTGGAACTTGTCAATCACTGGAAGACTCACTAGATACCTCTCAGCTAATGCCAAGGGTACTCTTCTTCCCTAGTGACCCCTTGAGCCGCAACGAGACTGTATAACACTCTACTCAAATCTAGCAATGGTGTGCATGCTCACAAGCATGAGGTTCCCACCTCAATACAACACCACGTCCAACTCATAAAATAGAATACTGCCAAGCCAAATAGTCGTTACGACAACCAACCAGCAATAGGAAAATAATTACATTTTTCCTTCTCTTGAATCCTTCCTTTTATATGTAAAAAGACAATTGACACACATGCCCACATGCAAAATTTGGAATTTTATAAATTTAGTTAATTTCCTTATTCACCTAGCCAAATGTCACCCATATACAAGTTTGCACTAGAAAATGTTAATTATTAATTTGTTTAAATCATTTTCCTTCACCAAACTCTTGATTCTCCTTAATTTTCTTTTAGGTGTTCCTTAGATGTCCTCACTCAATCTCAAGTGAATATATTTTACTATCTTGTTAACTTAAATAGTTGTGCACTTAACTCAATTAGCCCACCTTTATTTTAGGTGGTTGATTAAATTGAATTATGAATTTTTACCTTTACCTTCTTATTTCAATTAACTCTCATGAAATTCATCTTTCTTATTAATTTAATTAATTTATTTATGACATGCACATATTTTCTCAACTTAGATTTCCTATTATATTTTAAAATTCAATTTTGACGTTTATGCTAAAATTGACTAGATAATGACATCTAAATTTTTAAATACATTTTCACTCTTTTCCCCAACACAATTAATTTTAGAAAATTTTCA
This sequence comes from Picea sitchensis, assembly GCA_010110895.2. Taxonomy (NCBI): domain Eukaryota; kingdom Viridiplantae; phylum Streptophyta; class Pinopsida; order Pinales; family Pinaceae; genus Picea; species Picea sitchensis. Next base: position 1,984 of record SNQJ01S0126093.1, read on the forward strand.
ATGCACATATCTAAATATTTTTATTGGTACCTTGTCCTTAATGTAATTGTCATTTTTATTTTTTCATAGTTGTTTCATTTTTTTATAACACCAAAGGTGCCCTGCTTTAGGACGTACTTGTGTACTCCAAGGGTGTCATGCGTCATGCCCTTCAAGTGTTCGACTTTGAGTATTGGGAAGATGACGCAACTAGAGATCTTGTTACCTTTGCCATTTTCCTATTTTGCAAGACTATTGGATGCTCAAGAATAAATCCTTCACCTTATTGCGCACCCCTCAATATACCTCATTAGTGATCGAGTCTGTGGCCTACCCTCATGATGTCATGCAACCGCTCGAGCGAAAGTGCCCCACACTTTTCAACTTCAAACATGGTGGGAATGCTAGTAGGTGGAATCAGGGGCATTGTCCAACCTCTCCCTCTGGTACTGGTCTGGATTCTATACACCTCGTTACTCGTTTGTGAGTTGGATCAACAAGCATGATCCTTGTGTATGCATCCACTAACAAAATTTCTTGTCAGTAATGACATAAATAAATTCAATTTCATAAACCAAACTCATCAACTTAAAGTTACTCCCTTACTCAGTTCAGAGTTCGGAGTCTTGTTGACAATACCGCGTCAACGCCTCATTAAGTTTCTTGTCACTCAAGAACTAATTAGTAACATCTACAATAAAAATCCCATGTACAATTTACAATAATATTTCATGTAATTAATACGACCATTTATTATTTTGAAATAAGAAATCAAGTAAATAAAGTCTGAATATTTTCATATGTGTTTATTAACTGGGTTGTTCACAAGCGAACACCCTCAAAGAATAAGATTTTTTTAGCAAAAGTGACCAGGTAAAATGGGGCACTACAACCATCTAGGGGTAGGGGTTTTGACTTCCTCAACCCTCCATTGTGATAAGGTGTTGGAACTTCTAGAATCTTCTTGAAAGTGTACACGTGGCTAGCCCCATATGTGTGAGTAATGGAAACTAATGTGGCATCCCCTCATACCATGGTGGTCAACACGATAGGTCAAATTATGAGAGGCACAAATTTTTCATATGAGCTCCAGTTGATGTGATTTTTTCTCCATCGGAAAGGCCTCTGAGTGTAGATCAATGTCAAGGGGTTTTTGGCTTAAGATGAAAACTTTTTTACTCAAAAAAATGTCGTTTGACGCCTCAAAATGGATCTGGAAAGTTTCAAACCCCAATTTTCCAAACCAAGACCTGTCGTTAAAATGATAGATTGCAAGATAATTCCTCCAATTCTTTCCACTTTGAAAGTATAGCGACAGCTGACACATAATATAATGATCTAATCTGAATCATGAAATGGGATATGTATCTACCCCTTCAAAGAATTTATCCCTTGATAGCTTACAATTTCAAGATTAAATACCTTAGAAAAATTAGTGTGGATTAAATACCTTGAAAGAGTAGTGTATGTCCCCAAATGGGGTGACACGCAACGACGCCTTGCCACATGGATCAGCATCAAGCCACAACTTAAATGTTGTAGGCCGCTCCCCATCCCTTCCGCATTTACGATGGTAGTCGGCCATTATAACCGCTATACGGAGGAGGGACTTCTCCCTCGCGCAAACGCAATCGCTCAGCCAACATTCAATATGACAGGGTTAATGGGAAGCCATGCAAAGACGACATTTGATAATTCGGAAGTTGGAGATCCTGGACAGACCTGGTTCACTCTTGTTTTGGACCTCCCCGCCGGTTGGGAGCTCTGGTGCAGTTCTGGTTCACTCTCGTTTTGGTGCATTCTCGTTTTATCTCATTCTTTCTGTATCTTTATCCACCCCTCATCAACAATGACAAGGAAGCGAGGCAGGCCTTGCCGAGGCTCGACCTGTTACACCCACAAAGAGCAGAGGCAAAGGAGGAAGAACCTGGAGCGCGCTCTGTCAATGGCGACTTCCATTCTCCAGTAGAGAGCTCAAGCCGAACAATTGGCACTCCATGCCATTATCGTTGAGCCTGGAACAGAGCGTAGCACACCCACCATGGCAATTAAGCCTGGAAGCTGTCTAGAGGAAAGCGTTGTGGACGAGTTTCCAACCTGTTACGTTGAGGAGACGTTGTACCTGGAGGATTTTGCGACCACCCTGGAACCCCAAGCCATGGTGCATGAATCACAGGTTGGGAGCGGTCCGAAGGGAGAGCCGACAGACGATTTCCCAATTTGCATTGTGGAAGAGATACCATGGACGGATGACTACGGCCCCACCAGCCATGCTGTGAAGGCAACGAACGAGGACGAGGCTCGGGACAATGCACGCGCAGAAAGGAATGTGGGCAAGACTAGAGCATGGATGAATGTGTATGCGACCAGCGTAAGTCTGAACGTGATTGAGGCCAGAGCAGGGATGAGTGTGGAAGTAGGGAACAAAACCTTCGACGAGGTAGGAAATAATGACTTGCATGGTCCTCTCCTCCGTGTAGAGCATCTGGCTGTAGTGTTCGAACTCCGAGGCCACATGGCGGACCAGGAGCACAGAGCCCTCCTCATGGGACAACGTCTGGACTTGCTTTTTGACGCATACTCCAACGCTCCAGCAAAGAGGAAATGTCCAATGTGCGTGCAACCGTTCGCCCACCCAGCCAGATCCACGTGGCAGAAAGGCAATGGCGACAGGTCACCGAGTATCTGAGTTATCTTATGATAGTTTGTTTTCTATTTAATCATGTTGTTGTTAAATGTAGACTCGAACTATGGCCATCTGTCCTGGTTTCCTTCGGGCAGGACAGAGGGCAAGACAGTTTTAGCTTACCCTCCTAAACTCATTTCACTCCAAACTATGCTGGTTTCCGGTAAAACGACAGCATTTTTGGTGGCTCAGGACGACCATATCTCTGTGTATTTTGTCAATGTTTCTCTGTTAACTTAATATAGCAGGTACTATCTTTTTTACTTATAAAAAAAAAAAAAAAGTAGTGTATGTGAGCAATTTCATATTTTGTACTCTTCTGTAGCCTAAACTTTGTTGTGTTTGACTCTATCTTTGCCTTAAGCTAGAGAATATGAAAAATTATGTGAAATTCTTAAAATTTAGTCCTTCATAAGTTTATAAGTCCTTTTCAAGATTTCCGAAGCTTTTCAATCTCATGCCACACACCTCATCTTGCAATTTATGTTAAGAACCTTTTGTATTATCAATATGAATGTGTATTACAAAAAGAAGAAGAGAGGGCTAATGATTTAATAAACGTTCATTACTTTTTCTTTTTTTTTATGAAACAAAACATATCCCTAATCCTTTGGGTACCGAGCTCCTTAGCTTCTCAAAAAAATTATACAATAATATTACATTAGGAGTGCAACAAAATAAATTCAGCTATGCATATATCAAATTTAGCAACCTCGAGCTTTCAATCTCAAAATACATATAGTGTTAGATGAATCTCGTTAGTTACATAATAACATATTATATTTTATATTTACATAGAACCATTTTATTAGTACTTGACGAAAGTCATGAGAATATAGCAATGAGTCACTCGTTGACTCATTATTAGTAGATGTTTACCATAAATTTTTCTTGATTTACAAAGTTAAACTTTGTAATATTTTTGTAATATTTTTATTGTAATTTTAAGAAATTAAAAAAAATACTTATCTTTGAAAACTTGAGGGTCTTATTGCTTCCATGGCGAGGTACATTAATATTTTTTTGCAAATGGGCCGACCACGGCCACGTTTTGGGTCGTCACAATTTGATGTCCATCATTCGCTTGGTTTCAGCTGAATTAATCAATTACATAGAGGTTGGCGCTATGCCAGAATGAGGTCGGGAACAACGTCAGACTGCACTTTTGTCGAAGGTCGTTCCTGGGTACAGAAGTAGATACCATGAACAAATATCATCAAACCCTAGTCTTTGATACTTGAAAGTCGAGAGAAAATAAAACGAATGTAATAACTCACTTACTCTAATGAAATTCATACTGTTTTTGCCAATGGCCCGATGATAGTACTTGGAGATTTTATCCATGCTTGACGATGGGGATTCTTGATTTATCACGGAGTTATTATGATATCATTAACTCCTATGAACGTTGAAATATGATGGTAGCTCGGATTTGCTGAAAACCTAGCGAGTAGTGAGAAAGAAGATTTGTGACCGGGCTCAGTTTCAACGTTGAAATATGATGGCAAATTGGATTTTCTAGTAAACCTTCAATTTCCATTCACAAGAAATGGATCAAGAAAATATGGAAAATGGCCTCAGAAAATATAATAAATTAAATGTATTATTGAAAAAAAATTATGAAATAAGAAGAATAATTTACACACATTTATATTTAAAAAAATTTCTCAATAATTTCCATTCCAAATACATCTTTCTAAAATTTTAAAGCATTTTATTTAAATTTACATATTATGTTTAATAACTATACCATACATAATTAAATATTACATAATTAAACATGCATATTTGAGAAAATTCTTCAATACTTTCCCAACATATAATGTGGATTAAGTGCAAATTTTACCATTCTTAAGAATCTATTACAAATTTAGCAACTAGCTTTTACAATCATTAATCATGTGTTATAAATTTAGTATCTAGCTAGACTCAGTGTCTATCCGTTTGAATGGAGAGATAATTCCATTTAAGTAATTTAGTAAACATGGAAGTGTGTTTAACAAAAATGTGTTTAACAAGAATTCATGAACTTAAGTAACATGATTTTATATAAATATTTCTATATAACATGATTTGATTTAGTGAATTTAGATATTTTTTACTGGTGAATTTATATAATTATTTTAAATTTGAATTTAATTATTTTTAAAATTATATAGATTTTAAAACATTTAAATTTAATTTTTTTAATTTATAAAAAATAAATATTATTAATGATGTGGGTTAAAAATGTAAATAACAAACACTCACATACCATATATTACTAATTCTAAAAATTCAAGGTCCCTTTGCTAAAAAAATTTGGTTACTCCTCTTAGGCAGAACAACCGACCTGAAAATATAAGTTATTTTTGTGTGAGGTTCACGTTTATCGAGATGTGGAAAAAGGTGTAAGCTGAACAACCGACCTGAAAATATAAGTTATTTTTGTGTGAGGTTCACGTTTATCGAGATGTGGAAAAAGTTGTAAGCTACCTAATATAAAAGGTGGAGCCTTCTTCTATGCATTAAGATCTCACCATCATTCGTCTCCATGTTGTTCTTGGAAATAAGTAATACTTTTGAACCATGTTGTCCTTGGAAATAAGTAATATTTTTGACCGCCTAGTTTTATTAGTCTCTGTCTAAGGCTAGGACTCTATCGATCGATTCATTCTTTAGCAATCTATTCATTCTTGACTTTGACTGCACATTACTTTGGTTTTGATTATTAATATGTTTTTGCTTTTTATATTTTAGGCCAAATGAAATAGTTATTTTTTTATATAATAATTAAATTGTTTTTATCAAATAGATTATTAGGAAACAAATTCACCCTGTTATTGTAGAGATGCATTTTTAACATTTTTTCTAAATAAGAGATGCATTTTTCACATTTTTTCTAGTTTAAATAACCTATGTTTTGCAGAGATGCATTTTCTTGCATTTTTTCTCGATTACATAACCTATGTTTTGCATAGATTCATTTTCTAGCATTTTTTATCGATTAGATAACCTATGTTTTTTGTAGGGAGACTTTGCCATGATTTGCATATGCATTTTTAAAAATATTAGATAACCTAAGTTTGACTCGCAGTATGCGAAGACTTTATGTCAAGGCTTTAAAGTATTATGACAGTCACTTATGTAAAGGATTTATGTCTAAGGTTTTAAAGTATTTTGACAAATGATCAGATTGTTGTTGAACTTTAATGTTTTCATTAACATAAATCCATTGCCTCCCATTCCTTCACAACTTGTGGCCACTGTCTTCACCGCCTACACAACTCTGCATCTACCTTCTCCATCACCTATACAACACCGCCTACTACCTTCTACAACACCGCTTACACAACTGTGCATCTACCTTCTTCATCACCTATACAACACCGTACCTATACAACATTGTAGGGCAGAACAATATTCTTTTCAGATTACACAACTCTGCATCTACCTTCTTCATCACCTATACAACATCGTACCTATACAACACTGTAGGGATCAACAATATTCTTTTCAGATTACTCAACAGGAGGAACAAAGCATCAGATTGCTCAACATGAGGAACAAAGCCATGCAGAAGCAAATGTTAACAATATTCTTTTCATATTACTCAACATTCTTTTTAGATTACTCAACAGGAGGAGCAAAGCCATGCTGGAAAAAAATGGAAAGAAAACTATTGTTGGATGAACCATACTCATGTTATGCACCTGTAAGTCATTTAATCTATGAAACTGCATCTGAAGGAGATTTTTCTTTATTTAATCTATGCAACTGCATCTGGAGGAGATTTTGCTTTGTTTTATGTGCTTTAACCTTCTGTTTTAATTGATATTTCCAATCAATCAGAAAGGATTCATCCTGTATTTAAAATCAGACTTTGTTAACTATGACATTAACAATGTCCATCTTACATTTGAATAATATTTAAATACCTCATTTGAATAATATTTAAAGAGTTCAACTAGAACGCCATAACCAAGCAAGAAAATTTGTGGAAGTTTCAAAGTTTTATAAAGAACAACTAAAAACCTAGTTGGGTAGGAAGAAGCAGTTTATAGGTAAACTAAACTGATAGTGTGACTCTTAATTATCCCTCCTCAAGGTTTAGTTATTTCTTTATTTGGTGCATAAAACCCCAAGAATCGATGCAATGAAGGAACCACCACAATTTTCTACCGCTTAGCTTCAAGTACGAGTTGTAATTCTCTAGAAGAGTGAACCCCCCATCGAACTTATGCACCCCACCGAGGAAATATGCAGAAGAAAATGTTGATCCAGAGGAATGCCTTTATTTTCAACTATCAAGAGAAATTCAGATCGAATGAATCGACTCATTCTCTACAAACATACCTCGCCATCAATGTATAACCTTTTGTTGTTGGTAAGTTCCTGACTAGACACAAAATTCCCATAGATTTTACAAAATATATTGTAAACTGAGCTTTCATGTGATTACTAGAAAGAAAAAGAATATGAAAGGTACTTGTACCTTCGAAACATAATGCAAACCTATCAAGAAAATCAACAATATAATATCATTGTTGGGAAATGAAACATCATATTACAGTGGGGAATGGGTAGATTATTATTTAAGAACAATGATATAAGGAAATCAACCACATCCCTAGTGATACCATCTCAAGTTATCGTAAATTTTATGAAATCTCGGAGAAATGAAGGGTGGTGGAGTGTGGTGTATTCTTCCTTTGTTTAATGATTGAACCCAAATATATGTAATTTCGACTGAAGTGAAAGTATATACACATTCACAAATTTAACACAATTACGTTATATATATTCACCACAGTATATATGCACATTCCTTGTTTGTATCCATAAACTTTGACGCTTACCTCAACTCAACCCAACACAGCTAACCCTTCCATTCACTAGTATATACACAAATTCGTTATTTGTACCGGTGAACTAAGCTAACACAGAAACAGAAGGCCAGGTTTACCTCAAGCCAACGAAATTAACTTGTCCACTATCCTTGGCTGAAACCAACACAACCAATCCAAAGTGAGGGCTTTGGTGCTTGTCCATACACATGTTGCAATATTTTTCATCCATGACACTAGAAAAACAGTTTTCAAGTGCTATGTCGATGCTTATGCCACACCATATTATATTTACAAGAAATCTATTCACTCTTAGAATCCTCACATTACCAGTTCCTCCGTGAGATATGATCCATCATCCTCTGCAAGAATATTAACAAGGCATAGTTTGCAAAAGGTTATACCTTGATGGAAGGGTATGTTTTTATAGAATGAGTCAATTCATTCGACCTGGATTTCTCTTGATAGTTGAAAATAAAGACATTCCTATGAATCAATAGTTTCTTTTTCATATTTCCTCGGTGCACTGCAGACGTTCGGTGGGGGGGGTTGGTCTTATGGATAATTACAACTCGTACTTGAAGCTAAGCGACATACTAGAATCAACGATGATTGTCCCACTGCACTATAACAAAGTGAAGAGTACACCCTTCACAATTCACATAAGATAAGAAGGCAACCTCATCGAATCCCTAAGATAGCGGAATGATTGCTGAACAACGTTGCAAAAAAATGACACTAGAAGTGGCTAAAGATGTTTGTTTTCCATTGCCACAATTTCCTACACAAGATGTCGCCTCCATTCTCTTCACGTCATCGAAACCAAAAGTTGATTATGTATCTCAACACGGTTTTGGATGTATAACAAAAAAAAAAACTAAATATTTTGTGGAATATGAGTAATTTTATGCTACGTAATGATCATGAGAGACGTACTTGCATTTTTGTATGCCACAGAGAATTTGACACCGATTCCTAAAATTTTGTAAAGGTTGTAACTATTCAAGAAAGGTTGTGTCCATAATCGGACGTTGAAGTCATGAACAATACTGAGAGGAGGGGCACTGTTGTGACTAGTGAAATTATGTGGGTGAACCAAATCTTGGAAAAGAAAAAACTTCACATGGGGTGAATGGTGATCATAATGATCATAGAAGCATTTCTTTAGAATCTATTGAAACACAGATGGTTGAGGTTCAATGCCTACCTTTCAAATAGGAGAGGCTAGGCGATATGGTAATTTTGAGAGTGTAAGGGAGGCTTATTGGTAGGTGGAAATGGATTCCTTCAAGTGAACCATGCGTGTACGACATGGGGTACCCTACCCAACCACCAAAGACTTTCTTTTTACGATCGATGCTTGCCTGAGTTAGGACTTTCCTTACTTACTGCTTCCCTGATAATTGAAGGATCTATGCAGATCTATCTATGGACTAGATAATCATTCAATGAAATATCATAACAATATACTAAATACTAAATGATTAAATCACAATATCATAGAAAGAAGAAAGAATTGTAATTGCACAAAAAGGTTGTGTTCATTGTGATCAACCTTGATCTTTATAACAATACGTTGCCTCATAGAAAAAACAATTAGTTTCTCCTGATTGAACGCTTACAACAATTGATTTTAGAAAACTATTCATGCATTTTGCATGCATTATTTAGTCAGACAATCTATATATGAATACTAACCGACATAAAATAAAATTGTAAATAGATTGCATCATGTCATATGATTGAAAAGACTGCATCAATTACCAACATACTCCCCCTTGATGCTGAGAGGGCTCACAATCTGATCTCGAAGTTTGAAAAACTGGACTTTAACAACTCCCTTAGTGAAAATGTTTGTAATTTGTTCTTGAGTCTTTATATAACTTAGTTCTACTTCCTTCTTTTGCACCAAATCTCTAATGAAATGATACTTTAAATCAAAATGTTTTGTCCTGCTATGATGGATTGGATTCTTGGCCAATTTGATGGCACTAGTGTTATCACAAAATATCATTGTAGGATGAATTTGCTTCTCTCCAATTTCTTCTAGTACTTTTCTAAGCCATAATGCTTGTGTACCTGCTGAGGTGACTGCAACATACTCTGCTTCTGTGGATGAAAGTGCAACTATACTTTGCTTCTTTGAGCTCCAAGTAATCAACCTCGAACCAAAAGAGAAACAATTACCAGATGTAGAATTCCGGTCATCCAAACTACCTCCCCAATCAGAATCACTAAATCCAACAAGATTAAACCTTTTAGAAGTGTAGTAATGAATACCAAAATTTAGAGTTCCTCTCACATACCTCAAAATCCTCTTGGCTGCCTTCATATCTATTTCAAATGGCTTTGTCATGTATCTTGAAACAAGAGAAACTGAATAAGCAATATCAGGTCTTGTGTGGGTTAGAAACATCAAACTTCCAACAATACTTTTGTATGTTGCCTCATCAACTATTTCAGCACCATCATCTCTACACAACACAATTCCATGAGCAATTGGAGTGGAGGTTGGTTTACTATCTACCATATCAAATTTCTTCAACATATCTTTTGCATACTTTGTTTGACAAATGAAAATTTCATCCTCATTTTGATAAACCTCCATATCTAGAAAATATTGCATGAGACCCAAATCTTTCATCTCAAATTCATTCATCATAGCAATTTTGAATTCATCCTTCATCTTAGAACTACTACCCATAAATAATAAGTCATCAACATATAGGCTTACAATAAGAATATCATTACCTTCTTGTTTGTAGTAAAGTGTAGGTTCACTTTTACTTCTATTGAAGCCACTCTCCTGAAAATATCCATCAATCCTAGCATACCATGTTCTTGGTGCTTGCTTGAGGCCATACAAAGACTTCTTCAACTTGTATACTTGATGTTCTTTTCTTTGCACTTCAAAACCTTGTGGCTGTTCCACAAACACTTCTTCTTCTAAGTACCCATTCAAAAAGACACTTTTCACATCCATGTGATGAATGCTCCATTTCTTCTGAGCTTCTAATGAAATCATCATTCTAGCAGTCTCTTGTATTGCTACTGGTGAAAATGTTTCTTCATAATCAATTCCATACCTCTGTGTGAAGCCTTTAGCAACTAATCTTTCCTTGTGTCTTTCAACACTCCCATCACTATTGTACTTAGTCTTGTAGACCCATTTAGTACCAATCTTTTTCTTGTCATGTGGAAGTTTTGTAAGCTCCCAAGTATCATTCCTGCGAATATAATCTATCTCTTCTTGCATTGCTTTCACCTAAACCTCATTAGTACATGCATATTCAAAACATGATGGTTCAAAATCAGCCTTGGAAAGTAAAGAAAAATTTACTGTCTCACCTATTGGATTTTCTTCATAAGCTGGAATTTTACTCCTTTGATAAATGTCACTTAATCCTCTTACCTTCATTGCAGAATTTGAATTTGATGTTGGACTTGCACTTGGAACTGAAGAATTAGATGAGGGGCTACTTGGTGGATTTGTAGCACTTGGAGTTTAAATATTAGTGGGCTTCTCATTATCAATATCATCAATACTATCCTTAACCAAAACAGATTTAGACATATCATCATGGCATTTTTTATGACCATAAACTCCCCCTTCATAAAAAATTACATCTCTTGACACAACAATGCTATTAGTGAGGGGATTATACAACCTATAAGCCTAACTTTTTTCACTATATCCAACAAAAATGCATAACTTACTTTTTGGATCTAACTTTTGTCTCTTTTGATTAACTACATGGACATAAGCTACACAACCAAAGACTCTAAAATGATTAACATTAGGTTTTTTTTCATACCAGGCTTCATATGGAATCATCATATCAAGTTCACTTGTGGGGCATCTATTGAGAATATATACAGATGTAGCAACTGCATCACCCCAAAAAGAATTGCTTAATCCCTTGGGTTGTAACATACTTGTTTCCATTTCCACCACTGTATGATTTTTCCTCTCTGCTACTCCATTTTGTTGAGGTGTGTAAGTAGTGGTGAGTTGTCTTTTGATGCCATTCATATCACAATAATTCTGAAAATATTTTGAACAAAATTTCTTCTCCACGATCAGTCCTTAAGCACTTGATTTTGCAACCTCTTTCATTTTCCACAAGGGCTTTAAACCTCTTGAATGTATCAAAGGCTTCATCCTTAGTCTTCAAAAAATAAACCCAACACTTTCATGAGTAATCATCAATAAAAGTAATAAAATATGATGACTTACCCAAACTCTTTGTCTGCATAGGACCACAAATGTCTGAGTGAACTAACTAAAGTGGATATTGGGCCCTCCATGCATTTCCTTTTGAAAATTTCTCTCTTGCATGTTTTCCTTTAGCACATCCTTCACAAATATCCTTCTGTTCTTGAACCTTAGGCAAACCATAAACTAATTATTTTGATCTTAGAAGCTTCAGACTATGAAAATTTAAATGTTCATACCTCAGATGCCACAACCAACTTTTTTCTTCATATGCCATATTTGCAAGATGGTTGTTATGTTCTCCAAACATCAATGGGAACATCCTATTATTTGACATTGGCACAACTGTAACCACCCTGTTGCCTCTATTCTTATCATAAATTGTACATTGTTGATTTTCAAACACCACCTTATAATTTTTCTCACACAATTGGCCAACACTCAATAAATTACGCTTTAATTGTGGAGTGTAATAAATGTATTTAACACTTTTCATACCTTCTTTAGTATGGACTTCCATAGCTCTTTTTGCAACAACCTCCAATGCTTTTTCATCACCTAGCTTGAACTTGGATTTGAAACTCTCATCCATTGTAGAAAATAACTTCTTATTTCCTGACATGTGGTTAGAACACCCTGAATCTAAATACCAAATATCTTTAGTGCCATTTTCATCTTTGTCATAAGATAAAAATAAATTGTTTGAAGAGGATTCATCACCTTCTTGAGCATAATTAACACCTTTGTTATTATTACCTTTTTTTAATCTACAATCCCTTTCAAAGTGACCATACCTTTTACAATAATAACACTGGATATTTCTTTTATCAAAACTGCCTCTGCCTCTTCCTCTTGAACCGCCTCTTCCTCTTGGATAATTCTGATTTTGACCTCTACCATGGCTTTGGTTTCTTTTGTTGCTAGTGTTGGCATCTTCATTCTTTGTAATTTGCAATTTTGAAGAAAAAACTTTCTCGCCACTTTCTCCAAATGAATCTATCAATCTTTCTTCATGAGACATAAGAGATCCAACTAGGTGATCAAACTCAAGAGTAGACAAATCCTTACTTTCTTCAATGATTATGGCAACATGGTTCCACCTTGGTGTTAGAGACCTCAACACCTTTTTAATCAAAACCTCTTTGTCCACAATTTCTCCAAGAGTAGACATCTTATTGACTACATCTTTTACTCTCACACAATAATCACTTACATTTCCATCTTCATGCATCTTCAAATTCTCAAATTCTCTTTTCAATGTCTGTAGCTTGACAACTTTGACTTGATCACTGCCTTGGTAAGCTTCTTGTAGAGTCTTCCAGGCATCCTTTGGTGTCTTTTCACCTGCATTCTTGGAAACAAGCTTTTATCAAAAGCAATTTGAATATGAAATAAAGCTTGAGCATTCTTCCTTCTAGATTCCTTCTTAGCTACTCTATCATTTGCATTAAGAGTGGTCCAATCTTTTGGCTTTGCATAACCCGTTTCTACAATATCCCATAGATCTTTCCCAATAAAAAACGTCATCATCTTGATGCACCAATAATCATAATCACTTCCATTAAATTCTGGAATGGGCAATGAATTAGAGTTTGACATGATTACCCTAAAACAACAACCAGCTCTGATACCAAATGAAGGATCTATGCAGGCCTATCTATGGACTAGATAATCATTCAATGAAATAGCATAACAATATAGTAAATACTAAATGATTAAATCACAATATCATAGAAAGAAGAAATAATTGTAATTGCACAAAAAGTTTGTGTTCAGTGTGATCAACCTTGATCTTTATAACAATACATAGCCTCATAGAACAAATAGTTAGCTACTCCTAATTGAACGCTTACAACAATTGATTTTAGAAAACTACTCATGCATTTTTCATGCATTATTTAGTCAGACAATCTATATCTGAATACTAACCGACATAAAAGAAAAATGTAAATAGATTGCATCATGTCAGATGATTGACAAGACTGCATCAATTACCAAAAATTGTAAATAGATTGCATCATGTCAGATGATTGACAAGACTGCATCAATTACCAACAATAATGATGATCGCCCCATGTGCTTGCCTGAATTAGTGTTGGGATTTGATTCTCCAAGTCAGTCGTCACCCTTAGATAGGTGTGAATTGTTCCCGTCACCCTTAGATATGTGTGAATTGTTCCCATAACCTTGCGATTATGAAGGAAAAAAGAAGATGGGCTTTGTCAACTAGGCATGGTGGGCATGGAAGTTGAAGCTCACAGGGTGAAGCGTGGTAGGGAGGTAAGGCACAACACCTAAAGGTTGGTAGAACAGTTTCAATTAGCAGAGTTAAGCATGGTTGGCGAGTGACAATGGCAGGATTGGAAAGAGAGGAATGAATGACATACCCACCCTTAGGTTTTGAGAGAAGAGACATACTCGTACCCTCATTAATGTTCGGAGAGGAATGACATACCCGTACCTGAGCTCATCTTAGTTTTCTCCTTTGAGTAACCTAATAATTTTTCTTGCCTTAGTAAGGATTGGTATTCTTCTCAAGCGGCGAAGCTTGTTCTTCTCTCGATCAGTTATATATTCTACGCCTTGGTATCCGGTAACTGTGAAATTGCAAAGGGGGAGGCACGTAGTGAGCGAGTGCTCCGTTTTTCCCTTATATATCTATTCCTACCCAACCAGGGTCTTAGAAACACTGCCAGTTCAGAAACAAGGAGATTTCTATTTGACCTTACCGGCTCAGAATATATTGAGCCAGGGTTTGTTTTGCATCTATATTCGCTCGTAAAAAAGAAAGAGACATACCCACTTAATTGGTAATTGAAACAAGAGAGCTTATGGTTCTCTAGTGGGATACGCACTGAATATGGGATCTTCAACTTAGATGGACGGCTTACTGCCAAGCTCACCCCGCTTTTTGGTTCTAGGCAACTTACTTGACCTATGACAGGAGCATGTAAGAAACCTGATGGAGGAGCCGTTGCTAAGACATAGCCCTCAAACTGAACCTTCTTACTACTAGTCACCCTACTCTCACACACCAAGGAGAGGTACAAGCACCCCATTGCATGCTGCAAGACGGGGGTGGTAGATTGCCTCTCTTGACGGTACTGCACCCATTATGTAAATATTCTCGAATGGAGGGAAAAAATAAAACAAATGCTTGTAGAAGTGGGGTGTTTAGCATGCAACATACTTGCCATGCGGAGGGTGAAAGCTCCAGCTGGCGAATGCCTTTCACAAGAGGGGTTGTGGCTACAGGAAAAGAGTTTAGCATGAAGAGGGTAAAAGCCCCCACTGGCAAATTCCTTGTGGGGAGTTTTAGTAGTGAAGCATGTCTTCCACTGGGCAATTTGAAATTCCTACCTGGCAGTTTGAAATTCTTGACCTAATTTCAATTTCAAGAAACTATTAAAAAAACAAGGATGCATTATCGGGTTTTACTTTTGTTTTATTATTTTATTTATTTTCTTTTATTTTATTTCTTGTATAAGTAAGCCTTAAAGAGACGTCCACTAATAAAACAGATTTCTTAAATAAATTTAAACTAATCATATTTAAGTTCGGCCTGGGGTGAAATAATCAAACTTGAGAGAGAGTTGGTGGGTGGAGCAATGAGCTTCTAGAGAGATGGTTGAAGTCCATTCCATGGAGGAAGGACTACTTGCTATTTTTGCCCAAGGTAGGGCAAGACCCCTTACATTTCTTTATGGAAAGGTCAAAGTTATTGTTATAGCATTAGCTCCAACGCACTGGAATAAGATGAAAAAACTGCACATTATCTGAGAATAAATCACAACAATATCATTCTCAGACACACAGTTGGAACGTTTGTATATTCATTTTGTCTTTAGGAATGCTTTCGTTAGTTGTGCAGTGAGTCATTACATCTAACTTCGGCTAAATGGAGTATGCTCACATTTTTTATTAATGTATTTATTATGAATGTAAATCTATTTTGGCCTGTGTAAAAAATGACCATTTCCTTGTATCAAAACAATAGTACACTTCGTTAATCACCATCGCAATTTAACCATAATCACCAAATATTTCTATTGATAACATTTTTTATTATCATGGAAATTTAATTACTTTGGCTAATAGATTAGGTTGATGTTTTTCAAAATGTATATATTAGGATTGTATATCCATTGGTGAGTGTTAAAAACGCTTATTATTCTCTATCAAAACAATATACACTTTGTTACCCTCTCTATTAAAACAATATACACTTTGTTACCCACCATTATAATTGTGATGTGAGTCCAAACAAAATATTTATTATGAAACAATAATAGTGAAAAACATTACATAAAGACAGAATAGATTCCCATATTCCGCCAACAATAAATAGTGAATGATGGCAGACTAAATTGATTGGGATATACAAGATCAAATTTGAAACACTTTGGTGGAGATGCGTAATGTGCTACATTCTCTTAGCAGTATTATGGAAAGAGAGCTGACATCAATTGTATAGGTTATGCCAATTTAATAATGATTTGCATAAATTATGGCCAATTCAATAGTCAAGTGTTGTGTAACATCTTGGAAAACTCATGGCTAGAATTGCCTCCCTGTTATCTGCCTGGAAGCCACAAGGTCGAAAATCTTTTGCATGTCTTTCCATTTGAACCAAAGCTGGAAGCCTTAGTTTCAATTGGTCTAATATTGTTCCCGAACATCCAAGAGATAAACTGGTGTGTAACAAATTTGTCACAGGTTTGCAGCAACAATAGAAAGTTGTGCATATTTTTATGTGTTGTAAATTATTGTACTGGGTCTCCAATGTAGCATGATTGGGGTCTCATCTATTCTTTGATCGCAACAAGTTATCTACATATTTTTTGGCATTAGGGATTTTTGCAATAATGTGTATACGACATATTACTTGCAGGTTGTTCCAATTTATATTTGTAGTGTAATCCCAGAGTGTGATATTATTTGATCCATAAGTTTATGCTCTTGTAAGTTCTATTGGATTTCTCACTGGTCCTGCAAGCTATTGACTTCTTGTGGTGTAGCCATTATTTTGGGAACCTTTGAAAAGATGACAAACAATTGTCTTTTCCATGAGCCCAAGGCTATTGTGACTATGGTAAACTCTCTATAGAGTTAGCATTTTACTACTTCATAGATGCTTCTATACTTTTATGCATTCCCTGAAAGCATCTCTCTTCATCTATGGTGTTGGTTTTGAAATATCTGCCTACCTGTTTTGAAGGGAGGTTTTCATTTTTCTATTTATGTATTCCTTCTTTCTTGTGTATTTTAAATTTATATCGTTTTAGCTACATCATACATGATAAAAAAATAAAACAAATATACAAAGCTATGTCAAGCTAAACTCTCGTTCGAAAGCTGAAAATTTCTCTTCCAAGCACAAAATTTGTTGTTGCTGCTGACAAAATCCTCACTTGATGTTGCCCTTGTTTCTCCTCATTTGAAAAATGGTCATTTAGGGCTTGGCGTGCTTTTGGAGGCCTTTTACATATTAAAAGAGAGAGGAAATGCAGGGGACACATCAGGCGCACCCTTGTCCTCAAACGGTGGGAAATGCAGGGGACACATCTAATGTAAAACATCAAAAAATAGTCCAATGACTAATACAAGGTACTGACTTAATCTTGGTACAAAAATTATCTTATTGGTGCTGCAAATACTAACATTCCATCTCCAAAACATCAACTCAAGCTTGTTAGTGTGATTCCCTGTTATGAACTTGTAGGGTGTCAAATTTTTCTTCCTTTTATGGCAATAGTTATTATATGCACTTTATTAGTGTGATTCCTTGTTATGAACTTGCAGGGTTTTGTCAAAGTTTTCTTCTTTTATGGCAATACTTATTATATGTTTGGTAGTATAGATGTATCATCAGCACTAAAGGGTAATATAAATCTATGATTATATATTTTATTATTATGGTTGTTATTATTATTATTTTTCTAAATTTTTAAATTTTATGAATTTAATAATTTTTAATGTTTATGAATTTCAATTTTTAAAATTTTGATTATTAACATTATAAACTTGACATATGCATATGCAATTGTTACTTTCCTACACTAAGGACTTGTTCTTTTCAATAAGCTTCCTTTTTCTAATAAATTAGAATAAAAGTTAAGCCTAGAAGAAGAGGGCCACACATTACCCTGTTAACTTAGTGATTGATGTTGCATCTGTTACTCTTGATATAAATAGATTGATTGAGAATCGACCTACCACTAAGGACTTGTTCTTTTCAATAAGCTTCCTTTTTCTAATAAATTACAATAAAAGTTAAGCCTAGAAGAAGAGGGCCACACATTACCATGTTAACTTAGTGATTGATGTTGCATCTGTTACTCTTGATATAAATAGATTGATTGAGAATCGACCTACCACTAAGGACTTGTTCTTTTCAATAAGCTTCCTTTTTCTAATAAATTACAATAAAAGTTAAGCCTAGAAGAAGAGGGCCACACATTACCCTGTTAACTTAGTGATTGATGTTGCATCTGTTACTCTTGATATAAATAGATTAATTGAGAATCGACCTACGTTCTTAAAGTGGCATTTCTGAGGTGGCCTTCCTATCCTATGACTTTGATATTCTGCTTCTCAAGTTGGTTCGAAAGTCACATATGGCCGAAAGTGTGTCCAATCATGGTAGTCATGTAATTAATAAGGTTTTATGTATTCACTGATTTAAATATGTAGTGGATAATATATTGCAATCAAGAAGGAGGTAAATTGTACAAACAAAGAAAGAAATGAAACAAATAAAAAAATTTCTTATGTAGAGTCAATATCATGTTCGAGGAACTCCGCTTGAAGGCCTTTTTCATCGATATCCTTCCTTGAGTGTGTTCATAGCCCTGACTGCTCTCCTCTGCTCTCCTAATGTCTCTCTCGGGGAGAATAAATAATTGAAAGAGAGAGTAATATTAAGAAAAATTTTACTGGACATATTTAACCAAATTTCAATTAAGTTGCCAAAAATGTAGTCATACCGAATAGGCTCCTTGGAGACAAAGCAAAACTTCTTGCAGGGTAACATAATAGGCTCCTTGGAACCAAAGCAAAACTTCTTGCAGGTTTTTTTAGCGAAAAAATATATGTTTCTATGTTTAGTAAACCTAACGTGCAAAAGAAGCAATCCTAAGCTACTTAAATAACTCACATGT
Organism: Picea sitchensis; assembly: GCA_010110895.2. Taxonomy (NCBI): domain Eukaryota; kingdom Viridiplantae; phylum Streptophyta; class Pinopsida; order Pinales; family Pinaceae; genus Picea; species Picea sitchensis. Next base: position 20,851 of record SNQJ01S0126093.1, read on the forward strand.
TCCCACGTATCCCATTGACTTCTCGATTTTCTCTTAGTGTTATTCTTTGGAAAATTAATAAAAGTAGTATTGTGTTTTCGTGTAATTTAGTTGGTTAATCAAAAGGTGAGTGCAATCAATGGTTTTAGAGGTATGCTTTTTAACTTGTTCAATTTAAAAAAATAAAAGCTAAATCTTGTCCATTATATATGTGGATGGAGCCACAAACGAGATCGTAAAAATCTTCTCGGGATTTTGGGACTTCTCGAATTCATGTTATTAAAAGCAAAGTGTGGTATTTGTGTGCGAGGAATAAGAATAGGATATGAATTTGTGCATAATTTAATTTTAACTTTTGACCTTTCTTTAATATATATAAAGTTATAATATTTTAATGTTTATTAATGATAAGTAGTTGTTTTTTTTTTTTTTTTTTGGTAATAAATTATAT
>SNQJ01S0126093.1:21500-41469 GCA_010110895.2 Picea sitchensis
ATTATGGATATATAAATAAATCAATTTCAATTTGTGTTTTTGAATAATAGGGTTGTGTATAATTTAATAGCTATTAAAACATTTAGTATCATATTATGTAATTGTATATTTGAAGAGATTGTAAATTTATAAATTTGAAAAGGTTTGATTATGGAAGATTATTGTGATAATATTGTTTGATATGAAAATTTTATGTAGATAAATAAAATTATTGAACCTCTTGGTGGAATCATAATTTTGATATGATAAATTGATGAGAAATTGTGAGCTTTTTATACAAGTTGTCAACAAAAGTTGTTGCTCAATAGTGCAAATTCTAAATTCAAGTAATGTCATTTGAGAATTAAAATTAGAAGATATTTAGGCAATTTACATAAGTCAGTAAATTATATATTATTGTGAAACCTTACTCAAAGTGGGCAAAAATAATTGCACAACCTTTTGCAAAGTTGACTAAGCTCCTTAGTGTGCTAAGATTGTCTTACTCAATTCACAACCTTACTAATGTAAATTAAGTTGACACTCATTAAGTATGGTGTAAACATATGAAAATGTGTGAATAAATTATTTACTTGATGTTAATTGATTATTTAGGCTTGTAGTTAAAAATAGAAAAAAAAATGACGGGCTAACTTAGATGGGTGTTATACATTCAACATTTCACTTCTTTACTTACTAAGTTTTACCCCACATTGAAAATTTATTATTTAATTACTAAAATTTAGTCTACATTAAAAATTTATTAAGATTTATTTCACATTGAACAATTTACCTTCTTGCATATTTTTACAAAGTTGCATCCTAAATGTTTTTAGTCGAAACACTTTACATTGCTTCCCACATATGCTAACCTTCTCATTGAACATTCGTCTTATTTGAGTCTCACATATGTTAACCTCCCCATTGAACATTTCACTTATTTACTAAGTTTAACTTTACATTGAATACTTTGCATTTTTACTTGTTTTTAACAAAGTCTTATGCTCAATGTTTTTGGGTGAACAATACTAAATGTTTTTACTTGTTTTTTCTTTGTTCTTATCATTGTCCTATTGTGTATTTATTTATTTAGTTATATTAAGTTTCATTGTTCATAGTATATTTCCCAACTAACTCGGGAGTGGATTGCCATGCAACCCTTGTTTAAGAAAAAAAAAATAGATACTAGTACTTTAGATGGGAATTTCCATATCTTCAAAAAAATGTTTGTCCAAATGCATAAATCAAACTTGCCTTGGGTAGAGGTCAAGTATATATCATCATTTTGTGGTGTGTTCAAGCTCTATTAGGAGCACCCAAATTCTCCTTCTCATCGGATTTCAAGGAAAAATAGAACACACACACACACACACACATAGATATAATTGGAGAAAACATAACACCATAGACTAAGTTAGCATGTCAAAACACAAGATATATATATATATTTCTATCCCACCACTATTTTAGCCCGCTTAAATAAGTCCTTAGGTCAATAGTTCATGAAATTTTTCTTCCCTCTCTCATTGGCTTTTAATCTAAAGATCCTCAATTTTTGAAGAGGCATGTTTTCAGATTCTCTCTATATATGAGATTCTGGTACGATTAATTATGAGAGTGGAGATACCATATGATGCTAAAGAATAGTTACATATATAATAGCAGCATTGTTGAAGGATTGATCTTACCATAAAGGTCAACTCTTCGTTTTCAGGTTAATTAGGACAAGCAAGTTGGTCAACAAGAGAAGAAATAACATAATTACATATATGATATATGCATTGTCTTCCTTTATCTATGTAATTACTCCAAAGACAGACACAACTCCATACTTGGATGATGGGTCTCTTTCTATTCCAAGCGATAATGACCCTTTGGTCCTTTTCAGAGAGTGATTCTTCAGAATTCATTTGAAGGAAGGTCTCTAATGCATCCATCTCTTTCCTTTATTCCTCTCGCAAAGGCAGAAGGAATAAGAGGATAGAGTTTGTTCACATCTGTCGAAAAACAAAGAAAGTGCTCTCTAAACCTATCATGGTATAAAAAAACCTCTATCTTTCGATGCTTCGAATGATCAATAATAATTTTCCATAGTAAAAAATGGGTAAATAATGAAAAGAATATTAAAAGGAATATTCTTCACTAGGTCAAAAATGGGAAAATGTAATTTGTTCTTTCATCATTGTGTTTCTACCTCTTCCATAGTAAAAAAAACCTTCTTTTGGTTGAAAATTCAGGTAAGGATTGCGAGTAGATCAGTGGATGATTCAGACTCTCGTTTTCTCTAGGTAAGAGCTCTTCTCTCCCTCTTTCATTAATAGTCTTTTTTTTGTCATTTCTAGCCATTTTTGGTTGATTTTGAGCTTGTGGGAAAGCCCTAAAATGCACCTCCTGGGTTTCGCAAACCGCCCATATCGGGAACTGTGACACTCTATAGTGTCACGATATTTCCCAATTGGGAACTACGACACTGTCGCTCTGTTTATAATGCGCATAGTGCGATACCTGGAAACCCAATTTTCTCTTGGATTTTGAGAAGTGATGCTTGAAAATTTCGATTCTTGGTTGATAAATAAATTCTTTATTGATTGTTTACAGGATTCTAACCCGTTAAAATTTTGGAATGGAGGGAAAGAGAGCACAAATTAGAAGATAAAATTGTCGGTAATGACCCAAATACTATGTTGGTTCTCCAAAGGTGTGGATTGTCTAAATTTTTCAAAATCCATGGCATGAGGGATCAGGTTAAGTTTCTAGAGCTCTTGGTGAAGATGTGGGAACCTGACGAACAAGTGTTCAAGGTCGATATCCATGATTTGGCTTTGGAGATCGAAAAAATCTTTTTTTTAACTAGGCTCTCAAGGCGTGGAGAGCGAATATTGTTGTCTGGATTCAAGGGATGTCACGATAAGACTGGGAATTATATTGCAAAACATTGCATTGATGGTACAATGAAAAGTAGTGGGAATATTCCCATTAAAAATGTGAGGGACCTCTCCTTAATAAAAAAATTATTCACCATTACTCGAGTTTCTAGAAGTGCAACTCCTTATTTTTCCACCAACTCTCAGATGCAATATGCGGTAGATTACATGGATCCAACAATATTCAATTGGTGCTAGGGGCTACTTGAAAATATGAAAGATCAGTTGACAAAGTACAAGACTAGTTGACTAAAGCAGTTTGGTTATGGGTCAATCTTAGTCTCTTTCTTCCTGGAAAGAGTTCCACTTTTGCGCTTACAGTCTATGGTGTTAGTAAAATACCCCGACCCACAAGAGCCTCGAATGAAGAGGTGGGTGGACCTGATGATGCGTCGTGGTGGCAGTCCCATAGTCTCCTATGATGAGAATTTATTCAAATATATGAAGAAACAACTCATCATGGTAGAGGACTATGCCTACGAAGGAATGGATTTCCAAGGAGATCCATATATGATCCTTCCAACGAGATATCAGTGGACTCATGCAGGTTAAAAAGAAACCATTTTTAAAATTTGATTTGATTTTATTTTTTGGGTGTATTGAGACGAATTTTATTTCAACATCCAGATATTAGAATGTCCAGATCGTATGGGGCATCACAAATACATAGGCGGGGTGAGATAGGTGTGATGGTGGCTCAAAACCATGATACAATATAGGAGCTCGAGAATATTGAGCATAACCTCTAGGGACTGACCATAGGCATTCTAGACGTTCATATTGATGACCTACTGCATCAGTACCAGTGGAACACAATAGGGATTTCTAGACGTATAGCTCGTATGCTCTGGAGGGTAACTTAGGAAGTAGTGTGCTATCATGAGCACCATTAGGATTTATTTTAGTCTTTTTGACCATCGACATGTATTGATATGAAAGTTATAGGCTTGGTGTTGTCTCAACGCATTTTGTAAACTTTTTGGAACCTTAATATAAAGCGATTTCTACTTTTGTCTTATTCAGTACAAAGTGTGTATGTAATATTTACAGATGTTGCAAATTTATATCTAACAAGTGATTATATAAAGCATCTGTCAATGTATTTATATTTATTGGAATATGTTGAAATTATAAAGAATCAAATTCTCTTTCCAAGAGACGAACCCTTAAATATACTTGTTAAAGAGTAGGACTTCAGATAGAATAAACATTACTTAATTGCAATACCATAAGTTGAGAGTCAAGTCATACAAATAAGCGTCGAATAACAAGTGAAATGGATTCAGTTAATAGTTCAATGACTGCACGATATTATGCAATATTATTAGTTGCATGTGCAAGGCATATACCGTGTAGACTTATCAAATCATCAATGGGCGTGTAGATTTCCATTGCAGTAGATGCAAGGTTTTTAGTACTGTGGCTAGCACCATCAAAAAATTCGACATAAGGTAGAAGGGACGCCGACATCTGCAAATCAATCACAATGCAAGATAAATAGTAGGAAAAAATCGATGAAAAAGGAAACAACAACACACTAAAGTATGTTACAATATTTACAAAGCACTTATGCATAATCACTCTAAGCATAGTACTGTTTAAGGTAAATCCCATTTCTGGGTTCATCCAAGGAAAATCCACCATAATCTGCCAGCTCATAATCTACACACGTTTAAAAATGTAAGGGCCATGCCAAATGGGATCGAATTTACCAGCCCCTAAGTTTTCATGATCCTGGTCATATAGAAGGACCAAGTCACCTTCAAAAAACCACGAGGTCTAACAGTTTTATCATATTGAGCTTTGACATGTTTTTTATGCGTTTCATTAGCCAAGGTGGCATCACGACAAGTTTCATCTAGTTGTGTCACATGTAAAAGGCGTTCTTCCTTGGCTGAGGTATTAGGAAGCAACTTGACGGCTAGTTTCAATGATGGTATTTCACATTCAATCGATAACACAACTTATAAACCATACACTATCTGAAATGGCGTAAAACCCATAGCAGTACTAACCAAAGTTCGATATTCCCATAATGCCGAAAAAAGCGTTGTATGCCAATTCGATTTATGAATCCCTCTAATCCTACGAAACATAGTCAACAAAACTTTGTTGGTGGCTTTGACTTGGCCATTGGCTTGCAGATAGTAAGGAGTTGATTTTTGATGCCGTAAACCCAACTTGGCAGTTAATTTTGGCATCATATAATTGTGAAAATGAGTGCCATGATCAGTGACAATGGCTTGAGGTACACCAAATCGAGTAATTATGTGATTAAAAAAGAAAAGAGCTACAATTTTCTTGGTATTTTTATATGTAGGCATCGCCTTGACCCATTTAGTAAAATAGTGTACAACAAAAATAATGTAGCCATGCCCCCTGGCTGAGTGAGGGTTACATGTCATGAAATCAATGCCCCATTTTGCAAATGGACCAGCGAAATCTACAGGGTGAAGAGGAGCAGGAGGAGTGCGCAAATTACGATCATAGATTTGGCACGCACGACATTTTTGGACCGCAAGAATGCAATATTTAAATAATGACGACCAAAAATACCACGCCCATAGAATTTTTTGAGTTGTGGCATACCCGGACATATGACCACCACATTCTCTAGCATGGAAGTCATTAAGGGCTCTCTCATCTTCCTCATGCATTAAACACCGTCGAAAAATGGAATTGACACCATGATGATAAAGTGTATCGCCAATAATGATGTATTGGAGAGCTTGATATCGAATACCACGACGTTCAGTACTAGAGAGATCAGGTCGAAAGGTCTAGGTTTAGAGATAGATGATGCTATCTCTGTACCGCGGATCGGAAGAGATGATCAGAAAAAGGGATTCATCGAGACTATATCATTTTATTAGACTCTCAGATTTAGGTGAGGGAAGGTCACAAATCATCTCAACAAATACCAAATATTTCTTAGATTTGGATTTCTCAAATTCCAAATAAATCTATTGTAGGATGACAATCCATTTTGAGTATTCCCCCCCAGCACTTAGCAAGTCAAGATATGTTGCATGGGGTTACAATCAGAAATAATGGTGGTTTTGTGTAATAAGATGTAGTGATGCAAACATTGGACAACTTGAATATCAACCATGGCCAATTTCTCCACATGTGAATATTTGATTTCAGTAGGAGACAGACTCTTACTCAAATAGTAGACCACATGTTCATTGTTCGAATCATCCTCTTGTACCAACACCATAACAACGGTATTGTCAGAAGCAACAAGGTAAAGAAAATAATAACGACTATAATCTGAGGGATGGTAACAAAGACATATTAGTCAATGTGTGCTTTAGAGAATCAAAGGTTATTTGAGGAGTGTCATCCCACACAAAGGGAACCCATTTTTAAGAAGACGGATAAAACCCTTGGTTAGTTCTGCATATTTGGGAACAAATCGATGTCAAAAGTTTTCCTTCCCTTGCAAACTTTGGAGTTGGTGTAAATTCGAAGGAGGATGTAAATTCAATATGGCCTTGATCTTCAAGGGATCAACATGGATCCCTTGCTTGTATACATAAAACCAAGGAGACGTCTCAATTCAACACAAAATACACATTTATGCAGATTTAAGCGAATATTGTAAAAACACCATCTAAGAAAAAGAGCGTGAAGATGTGCAGGATGATCTTGGCGCTGTATGGAATGTGCAGGTAAGTCATCAAGATAGGGTTGTACAATATGATTAATATCGTGAAAAGCGTAAGACATAGCCTATTGAAAATTTGAGCCGTCATTTGTTTAGTCCAAAAGGGAGTTTTTTATAGGCAAAGGCACCCCAAGGACAAATGAAATTGGTTTTGTGTTGATCTGATGGTAGTATATTAATTTGATTATAGCTGGAGAAACCATCCATAAATGAGAAGGTTTCATTGTTAGCACAATCATCAACGATCTGGTCGACGAAAGGGGTTGGGTAGTTATCTTTAGGACAAGCCCTATTGATATCCCTATAATCAATACATATGCAAATCATACCTTGTTTCTTAGTGACATGAACAATATTTGAAATCCAATCAGTAAGAGGTACAAGATAAATAAAAGCGGATTTAAGAAGTTTTTCAACTTCCATTTTAATAGCAATAGCTTTTCGTAGATGAATGGGGCGAATATTTTTCCGAACAGGCTTGGATTTAGGATAAGTCTTAATTTCATGAATAATGATATTCACGTCAATTCCAGGAATTTCTTTGTAATACCAAGCAAATATATCACAAATGTTTTTTAATAGGGTTGTGTAAGTTTGTATTTCATTAGGAGAAAAAGAGGCACCTATATGAATGTTTTCCATGATACCAGGTTTGAATGAGATATTGATTGGTATAGTAGAGGATATGTTTCCCAAATTTCGTTCAGATAAAACATCATGATGAGAATTCATAAATATCTCAAGTAAGACAAGAGTGTCAAGATGAGTCTCAATAGTCTCGGGCTCAAGGAAGAAAGAGGAACGATGATGACTATCATCCCAAGGGGTTTATTCCAAAGACATGACCTCTAAGATACTCTCATCAGTAGAGAAAGTATTGTCAAAAGGATCGAGAGATGCCATAGAAATAATCCAAGAAGAGTGAGAGTACTCATCTAAGATGTGATTCATGGGGTCACTTGTGTCAGAAGCAGCCACAGAGGCAGATCACATCACTTCATAAGCTATTTCAATTGGAATAAGTGGCATTCCATTTATGTAACCATCATATTCAAATGGACTGGGTACTACCCAAGGATCATATGAGTTAATGGATTTACTAGTATCAGTTGAAATCATGTTGACCTGGGTGATAGTTGGAGGAATGTTAGGTGGTGGGAGTGGAAAAGTTCCCATCATAGATAAATATTTCAAAAGACCCACTCCAACATCCTCATAGGAATATGGGGTTTTCTCGATAAAAGGAACACCACCAATGCATGAATCAAAATTAAAGTATGCGAGTTGGTCTAACGTGACTATATTTCCTTGATGGGGGAAACATAGTACAAGAAACAAAGTAGAAACTATGATCGACATAGCATAAATCCAACTACAACCTAGCAGAAGATTATAATCGAGCGGTGCATCGACAACTTCTACTTCAACTGTGACTGTCTTACCTTCTAATTCAACTGGTAATGCAGTAAGTACTCCAAATGGTTTAAATCCTCTACCATTGAATGATTATAACGTATTAGGTAATTGGTTAATTGACTAAGAACCAATAGCTTTCCAACAGTTAAGATACATCACATAGGTTGAATCTCCTTCATCTATAACAACACGAAAAATAGTATTTTGGCATACAATAACTTGAATTTGGAATGCAAGTTGGTGAGGGAGCCTTAGAAGATGTGTTTCAAAGTCAAAATCTATCATATTCACATCACTAGGGTCAATCCCACCAATGGTTGACAACAATGCTCGTCGTTGTGTAGGGAAAGTTTGGAGGACTTTGGGGGCCGACATCATAGAGGGAGCTTGAGCTAAATATTCCACAATATTGTAGTTCTGATCATCTCATGCATGCAGACTAAAAGATGGCCTACTAACAACACCTTTTGGAGGTGGTGTAATAACTGTTTATGAACTTGGTCGATCAATCTATAGAGGACCAGTAGGTGGAGGGGTCGACGTAGAAGGTTGCTCAACAACACTTCCTATCAAGGAAGGATAGTCTTTGGCTCGTGTTGTGAGTGAAACCTATTTATCTTTATCTGTTGTACACATAAGTACATAAGAGCTTCTTTATGTAGAGGGTTGTTCTAAAGTAACCATTTGAGTCTGATGAGAGGGAAAAGGATTGGTCAGTACAACGGGTGCGGTTGAAGTTCCTTTAAGGAAACTATTTACATCGGCATGACGCGGACAATCTTTAGTGTAATGATCCTCATCACAAATGAGACAAGGATATTTCGGTTTATGTTTATCCTTATCTTCAGCAGGTGGGGTTTTTGGTTTTTCTTGTGGTTGGGCAGTTTATTTTTCTTTTCCTTTTCCTTTTTTCTTATTTCTAGTTTTATCAGTTGGTGTAGATTGAACTTCATTCAACTCAGAAGTATTACTAGAAGGAGTGGCAGAAGGTGTAGTATTTGGAGTAGTCGTAGTGGTGGGAGTTGGCTTGGGGTTGGGATTTGTCTTAGAATTATTAATTTTAGTCTCTTTATTAATAGAACCAATCACACCATCATCAACGTGATATTCCATAGGAGGTGTTGGGGTTGGAATTGTCAATGGGGAGGAGCGTGAGGAATCATATCGTATAATGTGTCAGTCTGAGAATATACCAAATCAAGATACTGAGCACATCTATTGGCTTGTTCCTCAGTAACTACTCCTCCCATAGAAAAATCTCAAGCAATGGGTCCTAGAAGATATTTAGTGAACCATTCAGCTAGCAATTGATCAAGAATATGAGATTTGATTAATCGTCTTCGTCGTCTTCACTCATGAATATGATAAAAAATATGGGTAGAGGTGGTTTGTCGAAGTGAAGGTAAAAGATCAATACTTGTTTCATATCAAATAGGTAGTTGAAAATGTGTGAGGAAGGCCATGGCTTATGAATTAAAGTCACGAAAGAATCCTCCAGGTAATTCAATGTATTGCTTAGCTGCAGTTCTTGTAAGAGTTCTTTGAAAAAGACGCACGCGTATAGAATCATCCATCAATGAATATTATGAACAACAAAGATGGAAAGTCATAAAACGATTATTAGGATCATCTCTTGGTTTACCATCGAACTTTGGAATATCCGAGGATAATTTGGAAGGAATAACCAGTAAAAAAGGAGAGTGTGAAATGGGAGCATTCATTAATCGAGACAAATCTAGTAAATCCAAAGTGGGTAAAAATGGAAATTTCTGGTTAACTTCAGGATACTGGTAACTTTATTCTCGTCGGAATACTAGTAGGACCATAAGCATCTTGTAAAGGTGCATTATATATTGATCCTATTGCAGGTTGTTGTTGGGGGTTTTGAGACATATAAGCAAGGTTAACCTGTGGATTAGGCATCCCTCCATGAGGACGAATACCCATTTGAACAGGTTGACTACGTAGGGTTCACTGTTCCTGGAAAAGGTTTCCCAGGATTAAGACCTAGGAAAACAGGGTTAGAAGGTCCAACTTGGGTAGTTCTAGGAAAACATTTCCCAGGATTGGGACCTGGGAAAGCAGGGTTAAAGGGACCTACGTGACGGGTTCCTCCACCTGAAGGTCCTACCAAGGTATATTTTCCAGGCTGTTGTTGTGTTCCAAGATTCCAATATGGTCCTATAACCTGTGATTCAATAAAAGTTTGACCCATAATTGGGTTTTGTCTATCGTCTAAAGGTTTCTCCCCAGCTGGAATTTGTGTCCCAATAGAAAACTGAGATCTAAAAGGATGTAAATCACTTTTTCCTCTAGGTGAGTTTGATGCACCTAGTGAAATCTGGGTAGAAATAGGAATTTGTCCACTAAGAACATTATATCGAGGAGGAAGTGACTGATATGTCGGAGAGATACTATCTTGAAGAGGTAGATTTTGTGCAATCGCCATGGAACTATTCAATTGACTAGGAAGGACAAGGATTTTCCCACTTGATACCTGCCCTAAGATAGAAACAATATTACCTATTTGTCCCACAAGATGACCAAGGAAAATGTTTGATGATGTGGTGATTGCACTAGTAACAACATGTGTAAGTGGTGTAGTAAAAGATGGTTGATTGATACCCAACCTATCAAAAATATCATCACCCGAGGGGGTTTTCCATAAATAAAAAACTAGAGTTCCACTTGGATTTGATATGTTAGAGGTCTGAACAAGCATTATGAATCCTTCTCTTGGACCAGGTTGTCCTGCTTCCATGTTTTCTTCTTTAAAAGGCCTTGGCGGTAATCTAGGATAATCTTCAATTACAATTTCTCCTAAATAATTTACTTGGACTAAAAGTGGACCAAAGAGATTAGTTAATGGTGGGTTTGTAGGAGGGATAAAACCTTCCTGAACACTTGTGCTAACTCCCTTAGAATGTTCAATCAAAGGAGCAGTAGAACTCACATTGTCAGAGTAATTTCCTTCGTCAACAATATCTCCATGTGAATTATCTTCTCGTGAATGGGGAGGTATTGGTTGATAATATTTGGGAGGCAAACCCTGCATCCTATGTGAGCGAAGAGTACCGTCATCAGCCATAGTATAAAGGGTAGAAAATTTAAATCCCTCTATAAAAAGAAAACAACACGCAACTAACAAACTAGAAAGCAAACCATGCAAACAAAAATTTTCACAGTGAACACACTAGTTGGTGATGAAATCCAATGTCGTGAGAACACTGTGAAAAGGGATGGGGTAGAGTGGGTGGACCGGTTATGTTGGTGACATGCTTAAAAAAATTATTCCCTGGTTCAAATTCCCTCACAGAATAACCATGGGTTACCCTACAAGGATCCTGAGTGAGTTTGACCAATGTCCGACCCAGGTACAACAGAGAATTTCCCCTCCACCATCACCTTGTGTAGGAAACCTAATGATTATGGCCTCTAAGTTTACCACTTACAAAACCCAAGCCTAAGGAAACAATTGACAGTTGGGTATACATGCAAGGGCAGGGTCGAAACCTAAAATCCCCTTGAGAGGTGCCTCAGACCAAGGTAAGACCTCCCAAGTGATCCCCAAGTGTCTAACGACACTGTTTATAATACATGCAAACCACTCCACCAAGACCAATGAAGCAGGGCTAGTTACTCCACTGATTGCAATATGACCTCGTGATTTACCCTTGTGTGAGAAGGGCTACCCAGGATAAAGATGTGGCAATTGGATTTATCTCCCTAACAAAATATTCAATGTTTGTTTGACAACTTTGGAGAGTTTTCCTCACCACCTATTCCAAAGCTCTACAACTAAGCTAATGTCGGTGTGGTACTAGACAAAAAATATTGAATGAATTTTATTAGCGCTTAGTTTTAAGGGTTGTTGTTTTACTCAAAAGGATGCAGAAGTGAAACTGGTGATGTTTGACCTTGACTCAAAATATCATGCAATAAGATATGAAATGCAACTTTCGTTCAATGAATCCTAATTACATGAGAGAGAGAAGGTACTTTTCTTTTGAAATGAAAAACTCAAAATGAAATTCTTTTCAAGAAAGATCTCAATATTTTCACAAAACAATCAATGACTTAATGATTCTAATTCAACCTAAAAGTCTAAATGCATAAAAAAATTCCTCTTGATTTTAAAATGAAAATAAAAGTAATTCCACTTAAGTTCTTTATTTTTCAATGAATATGAAAGTTTGTAATGAAAGAAACAAAAGATTCTTCAAAGAAATGAATGCATCCACAACTCAATACTTAATGGAAAGATACAATAAATTCCACAATGATATTTCCAAAACTACGAAGGTATTCCAAATGCAAAGCAAAAGATAGAAAATATTATTTTTTTTAAAACAAAAGCCTCAACACAAAAGATAAGAGAAAACCATTCAATAAAACACTTTGACAAGAGAAATAAAGAGCCAGCTGAGAGACACTCAAAGACCAGGATAAGAGATTATACCTCTTTCATATATAGGCAAACAATTACCAAAGTCAAAGTCAAGAAATCATGAATAAATTGAAACAATGATAAAAAAAAAAGACTGTAAGACTGCTAACAAGACTGTAAAGCAAACCTAAGATTCATATCAAATGTCATATATGAGAACTGGGAAGGAAAAATTCAATAAAAACTTGATTTTCCAAAAAGTGCCACAGGCTACTATGGTACACAGAGCGACAATCCAGAGTGTCGCAGGATGCAAGCTATGGATAGTGTGATAGTGTCGCACTAGTTATCAAAGGTAGGGTGTAACAATCAAGAAAATCTTGGAAAAAAATAAAATTATTTCCAGTGAGTTTTAGGATTGAAGACTCAGAGATATAAAGAAATGCAAGGTAGAAAATCTAAGAGAACAAATCTGAAGGAAATTCCCGAGTGGAGTCACCAATTTTGTTACTNTCAAGAAAATCTTGGAAAAAAATAAAATTATTTCCAGTGAGTTTTAGGATTGAAGACTCAGAGATATAAAGAAATGCAAGGTAGAAAATCTAAGAGAACAAATCTGAAGGAAATTCCCGAGTGGAGTCACCAATTTTGTTACTATAAAAATTGATCTGTGCGGACACAGACTAATCTCCCTAGACTTGGAAACCAAGACAAGAAAAAAATATATAGAACATAAAACTTTCTCTAGGTTAACATAATCAAATTACCAATTAGCAAAAGATTCATACCTTGCAATCGACGGTTGTCCTCGCTAGTTTTATCTTCCAACTACTTTGTCGTGAGACTTATGTATGAGAACATGCAAGAGACACAAGCCAACAAAGGTGAAAGAAAAAAGTATAATTTTATTTAACCTACGCAATTGATCAAGGAGAGATGCAACAAAGATAATCAAATAAAGACAACCTTTGTGGGAAAGAAACTATATTACTGTATTAATGATAATGAAAAGAGATTACAACCAAATTTGCCTCGATGTTGTGAAGCTCCTTCCAACAAGCTCATTGCTCCAATACCCACAATGCATCCATGAAATCCATCACCATCAACTAAATCCTTAAGCTAAGATTGAATTCCTCAAAGCTAAAGAATTACTAACAATCCTTCAATGAAAAACCAGAAGCAAAGTTATCAATCATTCACTATTTTATATTAGCCCTTCCTCATGAGAGAAGCCTCCTTCTATAGATTGAAGACGACAAGGGTGAGGAGGTTAGGATGAGAGGTTAGGATACCCCAAGATCATGAGTACGGGTGATATAAACACCGATTGGAGAACACCTCATCTCGAAGATTCTCTTCTAGAATCTTCTCGAAATCCATCGTTTTCTCCCTTTTTAAGCAACATCACACCCTGCAATGGTGCAACCTGTGACACTTGAGGGTGTCACACCTTGCAGTGATGCAAGATGCAACACTCTCTTAAAGTAAGGCTTTAAAGGCCCTAATAATAGGTGTGACCCTTTTTGCATGATTTCCTTATCTCAAAGTAAGGTTCTTCTTCATTAATCATAGCTTGTATACTACGGATGATAGAGGATAAGTGAGCGTCGTCAGTTGCAACAAAATATTGTATAACACATATGACTCAGGGTGGTATGTTGTGCTAAAGTTAATCTTGGTCCCAAATCAATATCCCTTTCCAAAAGTTCGATGTGAACTTGGGATCTTTGTTAGACAAAATTGTCTTGGGTACACCATGCAACTTAGAAACTTCTCTCATGTACATATCAACAATGTTGGCTACCTTGTGTGCTGACTTCACTGGAATAAAATGGGAAAATTTAGTAAGATTGCCCAATACTACCATAATAGAATCATGGTGTTTAACATTCCTAAGCAACTTAGTAATGAACTCCATGGTTACAACTTCCCACTTCCACTCAAGAATGGGAAAGGGTTGTAGCAAACCCGTTGTATGTCTATGCTCAACCTTGACCTTTTGAAATTCAAGGAATCTAGCAATAAAGTCAACAACCGCATTTTACATACCTGGTCAATAAGATTGTTTTCTGACCGCTTCTATTATATTATGGTATCCCAGATGTCCTGCATAAGGAACTTTATGCATCTCTGACAACAACATATTTTTCAACTCCTGAACATTTGGTACATAAACTCTATGCCTATACATGAGGATTCCATCCTCTTTTAACTCATAACCTTCCAATTTCTACTACGACATATCTCGTTGTAAATTCACCCTTATGTCTACATAACAATGATTTGATTTGGAAACCTCTAAAATTTTGTCACTCAAATCTGATTTGTACATACTAATGGTTGTAGCATGCATCTTATGAACCCTCCTGTTGAGTGTGTCAGTCGCCTTGTTATCTTTTCCTTTGATATGATTTATGTCAAAGTCATACTCACTGAGGAATTCTAATCACCTTCTTTGTCGGGCATTTAAAATTGGTTGTCCAAACATATATTTCAGACCACTATGGTCAATCCTTAGCTCAAATATTTTACCCATGAGATAGTATTGCCACATCTTCAAGGCATGCACTATGGTTGCCAACTCTAAGTCATGAGTAGCATAGAGCCTTTCATGCTATTTTAGGTTTCTTGATTTGTAACAAATCACATGTCCATTCTGACTAAGAAATACATTGATCCCTTCCTTGCATTCATCCTTTCACACCAGGAAGTCTTCATATGGATCCACAATCCTTAGTATTAGCGTACTAGTCAATAAACACTTCAAGTGCTGAAAACTTATTACACAATTAGAAGTCCACTGAAACCACACACCTTTCCTTTGCAAAGATGTGATTGGGTGCACAATTTTTCAGAATCCTTTGATATAATTTCTATAATAAGCTGCAAGTCCCATGAAGGACCTCACCTTTGTGAAATTTCTTGGTGTTGGCCACTCTTCAATGGCCTTTCTCTTTTCTGGATCCATAGCTATTCCTTCCTTGGAAATGATATGAACCAAATAGTGAATCTGCTTTTGGTAGAAAGAGCATCTGCTCAACTTGGAATAAAGTTGATGCACTCTCAAAACTTGTAGCACCGTACTCAAGTGTTGTTTGTGCTCTTATTCATACTTTGAGTAAACAAGTATGTCATCCATAAATACAATGACAAACTTATCTAGGTAATTTATGAAAACTCCATTCATCAAACACATGAAGACAACTAGTGCATTTGAAAACCTGAAAGGAACCACTGTGAACTTGTAATGTATGTACCTCATTATGAAGGAAGTCTTGTTGATGTCTTATTTTTTAGTTCTCACTTGGAGATATCCAGATCTGAGATTAATATTTGAAAATATATGTGCACCCCTTAGCTGATCAAAGAGGTCATCTATCATTGTCAAATGATACTTGTTCTTTACTGTTACTTTTTTCAATTCCTGGAAGTCGATGCAAAGTCTCAGTGTACCATCTGATGGGCTCTTAAATTTGATTCTTTCTTCCACCTTATTTCACTATTATGTCATCACATTTAACCATAAACCATCACATTTAATTTAAAATGTTGATCTTTTATTTAAATTCTTTGATTAAAAGAAATAAAAGTAAATGATGTGAATTCATGCTTAATTTATTATTCTTAGTGTATTTTATATGGTTTTATTAATGATAAACTAATTCTTGATATTGTGGGAGATAGTTTTTTCCATACATTGGATCAGGATCAAATGGCTTGAGATTCCAACATCCATTCTGGAACTAGTTCCCATATTTTCGCAAAAGAGAGCCAGCTCGAAATTACATATCACGCGAATTCGGCCCTTTATCCGGTAGCCTGAATTTATATTAGACAGATTCAGACCTTCATCTGACCCTTATTACGGAACTCAAAGTGCAACAGATTTGGTCGTTAGCATAATTGCGGGCATTTTCGAGCAAAACTAGAACATGGGTTTTTTACCCATTATCGCCCTCTTGCTATGGCTCCTATTGTATTTCGATTTAGACAGTTAAATCTAGATCCCATATTCGAGTTACGATTTTAAGACTCATTTCTTATTAATAGAATAATTAAACGACTTTCTGGTTTTGAGAGAGAATTGACCCTTTCAGTGGTAGACCTCTTAGACTCTATATATACTTGAGCTCGCTAGCATGATAGGATCGAACCAAAGAAACAATTTAAGAACTCTGTGTAAAACTTGGCTCTGTTAGTTATTTTAATGCAAATTTATAAATTAAGCTGAGTTTGTGATCAATTTGTGAGATGGAGTACCACAACTGCTCGGGGGGGCCACCAATAGTCTATGTGTCTCGTTTCTTTTTTTATTCAGATTTCTAACCTCTCTTTTGCAAGAGTTGTTCTAATTTCTCTTTACAATCATTCTCTTATAATTTCTCTGTATAATCCATTTCCTTATAACTGTTCTAATTTCCCTTTACTGTTCTAATATTCTTTTGCAGTCATTTAATTATAATCTCCTTTGTGTATTTTCAGCTGTAGTAATCACTCTTTTTAATTGTAACTTCATTGTATGTATTCACTTGACTTATTCACACCATGTTGTAAATATAAATCTTCTTTGTAATTGGAGCACTAGGAATTGAACATGTTTATTAAGAAGATGTTCATGACCAGTTAAAGTAGATTAAATTAACCCTTGCAGTACTGTGTAATCACTATACCTATGTGAATATATTTCTAGTTCAAGTATGACAACATAATTTATGATTTTAAATCATTTTTGGTAATTAGTTCATCAGTCTAACTGGTTATAAGAACATGTGTTTAGTATATTGATATTCCTTGAATGTCAAAGTGTTCAGTAGATTGTTTTCTTTCTACTTTACATTTTTCTATAGAAATCAATGTTCTAATTTGAATTGAGTAAATGAATTACAGAGTTAGATTTCCAAGTAAAAATAGTAATTAGAATAGTAATCTTTCATGCCTAGTCTCATCTTGTAACACCCTTGTTTCCCCCAGCATGTAATTAATCATAAAATAGGACAACCATGCTAAGGCATGTGGACGATGTAAATGTGTTATTGTTAAATTTCCCATAACTAATTGTTGGGGGGTGAAGCCTTGAAGTACGAGCCATGATATCTCTAGAGGAAAGAAATCAGTCAATGAAGAAAGGACCAGTGGTTGAATTATCAACCACCCCCATGAATGGAAGCATGGTCTAGCTATAGAATGTCAGCCCGAAGTACAACCGAGACCTACAGACCCGAGCTTCCTTTTGACACAAGGAACAAGATAGGTCGAAAAAACCTTCATAAAGAAGGACGATAAGATACATAGACACGGACAACAAGAGAATACACATCAGACGAAGAGTGCAAGATCGTAAAGGAGATGCGCGAACCAAAAGGAAGCATAAAGAACACAACCTGAAGGACCCGATTGCAAGCTTGATGCTGAGGAAGCATTTAATAAACCTCGCAGGGTCGTTGTGACAAAGAGATTCTCTCTGAGAGATGGCGTAAATTTCCTAGTGATATCATGGCTTGGAACGAGGGTGGAAAGAGTGCTAAGAATGAATTCCTCTGAGCCTATGGTTGGGTCGAAAGGCACACACCCACAGTCATTTATCTAGATGAAACTTGTAATAGATAAGTATTCTCCTACCCTATGTAATTGAGTTGTAAATGGGTAATAAAATTAGATATATTGAGAATGTTTCAAGGATGTGCATGATTGCTTAATGGTTATATTGTATCCCTTTTATTTCTTCTTGATTGTATAATTAGGCAAGTAAGAAATTATATGGTCCAGACATGACTTGTACTCGTAAATTCTTAAGCCCTGTGGTGGATTAGTTAGAGAAATGAACTGTAAGTTCATCGACCTTGGGCATAGTTTCACGTATGCATGTCGACACTCCCAGTCGTTCTGAGTCTCCTGGAGGAAGGAGTCTGCTAAGCTCGAGAGACGTAGTGCATGTAGGCACAGGCTCTCTACAAGGCAGGCAAAGGCCGAGAACCACTTAATTTCTAGAGTTGATGAATGAGCGCAAGGGGTGTGCGAAAGAATTCTTGCAAGTGATAAGTTCAGGAAAAAGAGCACAAAGCTCTTAAGCCACTTCAGAGGAAATGGTGTAGGAAGGTTTGAAACTCCCGAACATCAAAGTCTTGAAGTGGATCACAGTCGTCAACCATGGAGGGATGTGTGGCGCTCGATCTGTAACTCTGGGTACAGATTAATTTAGAGGAAAAGGTGTAGGAAGGTTTGAAACTCCCAAACGCCTAAGTCCTGAAGTGGATCACAGCCGTTAATCGCGGAGGGATGCGTGGTGCTCGATTTGTAACTCTGGGTATGGATTGCTTCGGATAAAAGGGTGTAGGAATGTTTGAAACTCTTGAATGTCGAAGTCCCGAAGTGACTCAGGGCCACCGAAATTCCCGAGGACACGCGATGTCGGATCATGAACTTCAGAGGTTTGCCACTCCGGAGGATTCATCTGGTGGTTGTTTTGGCCCCTATTGTCTTGGCTTCTGGTCATATCCCGCGGTCATATGCAAGTATAGAGGGGTGGAAGAACCTGAAGAACTGGGAGAGGGTATCTTCCAACTCAGATCTCGGTTCAGAGCATGGAGGTCGTGGCTAGAAATCCCTGGAAGAGAAGAATGGAGTAGAATCCCCGAATGAGGACATCGATTTCTCTTAAGAAGCGCAAAATTTTTACGCCCCGCCATGGTTGTGTTAAAAATTGGTATCAGAGCATGGTTACAACACTTGGCCTGCTTGGGCTCATGCACGAGTCGCATAAAGAGGTATTTTTATTTGCATTTACTCCTTGAGGAGAAGGACTGCAGATTGAACCTGTGATTTTGGGAATTCTTGTTGAATTTCAATAGAAGAATTTATTTAACACTTTGTCAAAGTGATAACTACTCTTACTGGAGTAGGGATATGCTAATTAACATTAATAATAAGACGTGAATGTGGATAGATGAAGGTGGAAGGGTTCTGTAAAGGGTATTTGAAGCCCGAAGGAAAGATGACCTGGTGTTCGTAACACTGCCTCTAAGCATGGGAAGTTGGAACCTTAGGTATTGATGATGGTTGATTATATAATGGTTAATACGTTTTTGGGCTTAAATGAATCAGATAGGATCAGGTAGGATCCTTGGCAGTATAATTACTGCTTTATATTAAACTCATAGTATATAACTCCTCATGACCAGAGGAAAGGTGAGATGGGTAAAGTCCTATAGAAGTTGAGGCAAGAAGGTTTTCTTTCTAGCTGTTATATTATAAAATGGAAAGTGACCCTGGTTGGTTATTTCCATAAAGAGAAGGTAACATCAGTATGAGTTATAACTTTGATATTAGTCATGTAAGCGACTGTAATCTCTAACTAAAGAACACTAATGATAAAACTAAGCTAGTATGATGAATACTTAGTTGTGTGTGTATGATTGAGTGCATGGATTTAATGCTTTGTGAAGCTTCTTGATACGAATCCTGATATTAATACCAGTTAGGTACGAATGATATTAAATGTGCAAGTGATGCACATGTATGATGTAAGAGTATAAGTATACTAAAGGCCCAATATGGTTTCCCTGATGAGTGAAATATGAGGAAAGCATAGCA